>PVIH01007465.1:66478-100212 GCA_004025045.1 Sigmodon hispidus | reverse complement strand
AAAAAAAAAAAAAAAAAAAAAAAAAAAAAAAAAAAAAAAAAAAAAAAAAAAAAAAAAAAAAAAAAAAAAAAAAAAAAAAAAAAAAAAAATTCATGCAAGGTTCTGAATTTAGGAAATGAATTAGGTAGTTCTAGACCGAGTAACCTGCTGCTCCCTGTGACATCACACCTATCTTAATTTTTTTTTTTAAAGTCATGAGTGATCCTTTCATGGTTACATCAGTAAGTTTAAAACTGAAATTATAGCACAACACACATGTAAACTTTACAAAACAAGACCCCAGAGTTATTTGGTGTTTGAAGTCACTCTGGTCCAGTTCTGTAAATTTTGAAGACACCTTGGATGGGATGGTGTGACCAGTTGACAAGCCATGAGAAGCTCTGTGCTGACCACTTAGTGTTGAATAACCAGCTGATGTGCTCCCCCCTGGAGAAGACTATTTCTTCCAATCTCATTGTACCTTAGTTGCCCATAGTTCTTTGTGTAATGTTGAGGCCTTACTCTTCACCCTGGATCATATGGACATGTCTATTGTTGTCCTTGTTCAAATAACCATTAGGGCATCATATTGGTAAGACTTTGGGGGTGTTTCTTTTAGTATCCTAGCAGACACAATCTCATGACAAACTCCCAGATCCTCTGGCTCATATAGTCTTTGCACCCATTCTTCCTTGGTGATCTCTGAGCCTTAGGTCTGGGATTTGTTATGTAGATTTTTCCATTCTCCATTGGGTTCTACAACTCCGCATTTTAGTTGGCTATAGTTTTCTGTAATGATCTCTGTCTGTTGCAAAGGAAGTTTCCTTTGTGAGCAGTGAGGATTATACTTATCTGTGGGTCAGGAGAAATGGTTAGAAGGTAGTTAGGAATTATGCTGGTTTAATAAACATATACATATAAGTAACATGCAGACTGAGCATGTATGTGTATGTATATATATATGTGTATAAATACATATATTTAACAATTAATGAAAAGAGAGGTCATGAATCTGAAAGATAACATGGAGGGGTATGTGGGGGGCATTGAAGGGAGCCATTTTTTCCCCAAATAAGAGAAATAACAACAACAAAACTGTGTGCACCCAAACATACTAAGTCACCAAGGAAGGGAAGGGACAGACTTCTGTCATTTTCTTGTCTGCTTTCTCAGTCTGCCACAATGTGCACAGCGGTGACATGGCAGCATCTTGTTTGATTCTCAGCAGTGGCCAGTGGAGTGAAAACCATTATCTCCATGGATAGACAAGGCTGCAGACCTAGAGAACCAAGGTCATAGAGGTAGTGAGTGGCAGAGCCGGGGATGGGATACTGGGTGTCAGCTTCCAAAACGGTCTCAGCTGTTGCATTCCAGGCTCTAACATCATGCTCATTAAGTTGACAGGGAACGATTTTTAATCTCCATAATGCAGACGCATTGCACCCTGGTAAAGAAAGCTCGTTTCCACTGGGATGAGTCATTGATCACTCTCTGTGCATGGGGAGGGGGGGTGGAGATATGAATACTTCTCTGCTGCCATGTGCAGTGCTGGAAGACTTTCTCAGACCACTGCTTTCCTCAGTTTCCAAGGTCTGCCTGCCCTAAAGCCAGGGTCTGTTTTAAGCCAATTGAATACAGGCATTCTTCCACTCAGCCCTAAGATGGCTTCAGCATCCCCAGCTCCCCACACACACACCCCAGTTAGCATCCAAAGGATGTATGGCCCAGCACTGACTCACCTAATACTGCACAATACAGTTTTTCATCTCTCAGAGCAACACAAGCAAGGACTATCTCAGAAAGCATTAAGTGCCAGCAGGAATACAGTTGGCAGTCAGAACACACAGTTTCCATGTCTCATGGTTTGTGACATGCTGTCCAGTGTTCTCACACCGGTAGTCAGGTGCTATGTTCATGACAGTGATGAGTAACCTTTCCAAGAAAGGCTGTTTCTGTTTATCCTATTAAGAAAGGGCAATAATGAACCAACGAAACCATTTCACCCCAGTCCGGTGGGTCTGCTTATTGGGGTTACCTACAGAAGCAGGGGTGATTTGGGCAGCTACTTCTGCATAAAGCTGAGCCCAGCATGGGTGACCACTCACAAAAGCTGTATCAGTTGAGGTCCTGGAAACCCGAGACAGCGAACCACTCCACCAGTTTTGTCTTCCTCAACAATGGTTCCTATACCTCAGGATAGAGCATCATATTTTTACACATCTTATAACTTCCTGCTAAGCTTCTGAGAGTCCCCTTCCTCCCCTGGGAGGGAACATTTAGATTCTGTGGGAGTTTCCACACAGCACAGCTCTACTGTGCAAATACTCAGCCTGTTTTTTCAGAAGACGGAATGAATCTGAGTGTCTATGTGACTTATCCAAAGTCACAAAGATAATAGATATCAAAGCTACTAGCTGAATGTGGTCAATCTGGCTCTGATGGTCAACAGTTACCTCCACACACCACATGACCCTCACGGTGTCGGGTGGAGCCACAGCGATACTTCAGGCTCACGACTTTGGTGGTTGGTGAGGTGCTACACTAGTTTGGATGTGTCTATAGAAGCTGAGAACTGATCAGATGCTTGTAAGAATGCCCCATTCTTCCTTGGAATGTGGGAGTAAGATGTGCTAATTCAGGATGAAGGAAAGCTCTCTCCACTCTGATGGAGAAATAAAGGTGCTGTGTGCCTGATGTGGTCAAGATTTTCAGGTGTCAAAATGGTCAAGAGGACACACTGATAGCCTTTTACCAAAGGCCAAGGAGAACACCCTGAGACATGAAGCAGAGAAAGTTTAATTTCCATAGATCTGAAGCCTGTTCCCTCTTGCACACCAGCATCTCTGACTTTATGGTGTGATTAACACCAAGAGAATAAGGGGAAACACACCAGCCCACATGTGGGTTCTTCACACTTAAGTTAGGATCTTTGACATTACATCCATTTGTTATCTTGAGTTGTGACCTGAGGGGCCATGCACCTGATACCCCTTGCTGGTCTGTGTAAATAATCTAGCAGGGAGATGGAGAGGATGATTCTGTTACGTTAGGTACCTTCTGGCCCTTTGGCTGAGAACCCTCCAAATCTGCCAGCCTTGTCCCACCCTCTATCAGACACTTTGTTGTGACCTTGAGATTTTTCTGAACTATTCCCAAACTTACAATGTATGAGGAACTAACTATAGGCTGAATGTAAAGAATGGTTCTCATTTTTAAAAACAAGATAGAACTCCAGGCCACACTTAAATATTATAATTCACTGGCTTTTCCTGTATTCTCAAATCATACAATGATCCTCCCTATCTGGTTCTGGAAGGAAGACCTGATTTGGGAAAATCAAGACCCTAGTATGAGATGCAAACAAAGTGATTGAGAAAGCTAAGGGCCCTTCATGATCAGATTTCCAAACAGGGAGGACAGGACCCAAGCGACCAGGCATCTACTGGTATGTCCAGCTTACAACACTGTGCCTCCCAACCCGTTTAGAGCTCACAGCACACAGTGCAGCCGAGTGAGAGAACATGTTGAGATTGGTCCAAATGTATAGATAAGCTGATTCCTGCAGCTCTGCATGGCCTCAGCCCAAACCCTCCTCACTGGCTACACCCTCTCTAAAGCAGAGATGACAGTGGATGCTGTCTTAGGTGAGGCAGGAACACATGTTAGCAAGACTTTGATGGTAAGGAAGCTATTTCCCTTTAAAATGTTCCTCAAGTGCAGGCCAAATACCAGTCTTTGTTCCTTGAGTTTTAGAGCTTCTATGTACCAGTCATGTGATCTTGAGGATGTTATTGGGTGTCTTCGAGGCTTGATTTTTAAAGCTGAAACAATAATAGTTAATATTTGTGAAGATCAGCTCAGAGGATACATGCTTTGTGTTACAGAAACTGCCCAGTGTTAGGCTAATCAAGGCTGTTCAGATCTTTCTTTATTGGTACTAGATTCTTTAGATGTGGTCACGGAGCTATTCTTATGCATGGGCTGCCTTGAGCTATGGGAACCTTCACTCACTTATCTATTGAGCAAATATTTATCAAACACAAATGATGTGAGGAGGTAGATAAACTGGGAAGGAACTTGAATAATGTCCTTTGCTTCGTGGAGTTCATATTCATATGGGAAAGACAAACTTTAACAATGAATAAATTATTTAAAACTGTGATAAGTACCCTGAGAGAATTAAACCTGGGGGGTGGTGAGAATGATATGGACAGCCGCTTTTTTGGATTGAGTGGCAGGTGGTAAAACCAGATAAGACCTCAAGTTTTTCTGTGTTTTCTTACTGGAAATTCTTCCAGTTAAATTGTGGAGAATGAGTTTGTATAGACTCAACATCTCCCAGCAGAGGTTGGAATGACGATAAAGGCTGCTGTTCTGTCCTCCACTATCCCAGTTTTCTAACTTAATATTTTATTTTGATGGCTACAGAACTTGGTGGTGGTGAGCTAATGGAGCATGCACACGGGCTGATCTGGCTCAGGCTACATTGATTTCGCTTTTCCTAGTCACTGACATCATCTCTTTTTGCGTAACAGTGAGCGTCCAACTTGATGAGCTGAGACCAGTTCCTGACTCATCACTTTTTGCCCCTCTGGGTTTTGTGAGTGTTCAGCTCTGAACCCATTTCCAGGCTAGCTCTTCTGAGTATGATTGACAGGAGGCTTCAGAGATCCTCTTTAATTTTGAAAGTGTTAGGCACGTCAGAAATTTGTGATGGGAAATTGGAGGGGTTGTAGCTCATGACAGAGCACTTGATTGGCATATGCCGGGACCTCCCAGCACCAGGAACAAAACAAAACACCAACATATCAAATAAAAACCAACCAAAACCTCCGAGATGGAAGCACAAACCTATGATTCACTGCTTTCTTATGTGGGTACGAACATCTGTCTAACAGATCTCTGCTTGGCCATCAGTGGGCACTCTCAGGTCTGTATATTCATCTTCCTATCAGAGCTCAGCTCAGACAGTGTCACCCAGCCCTGTCTGAATCGAGCAGTTTAACAGCCTTACCTACATGTCTGTCGTCTGTGTGCTTCACCAATCTGGTCACAGTTCAGAACTGGCACTCTTTCAATGCTTTATTTTTTTAATTAGTTGATTTTTTAAAAAAAAAATATTTGTTTTTTTTTATGTGAGTTGGTGTTCTGCCTGCATGTATAACTATGTAAGGGTATCAGGCCTTGGAATTACAGACAGTTGTTAGCTGCTATGTGGATGCTGGAAATCGAACTCAGGTCCTTGGGAAGAACCAGTGCTCTTAACCTCTGAGCCATCTCTCCAGCCCAGTTGATTTGTTTTTAATTCAAGAGTGACCAAATGCTGTGACAATCTAACAGCAGAGAGAAAGATGAGTTTGCTTCTCACTTGGATGAGGCCATCACTGTCTATCTTCCATTTCTGTTATTCCTTCCTAAATGAAAGTTTATTGACAATAATAAAATTCACTATATACAGGTAGGTGTCCTAAGTGTGTTACACACACTGACTTTTTTTTAATTAAAAAATTATGTTTAATTTCATTTTTGGAATTGCATCTTTTCCTGAAACAGTAACAGATCTTTATTTTATATTCAGACTTTTTTTTTTTTTCCCAGAAATAAATCCAGAGATGCGAAGAAAGTTTCCTGAACCTAATTCTCCCATACAAGTACTAACCAGGCCCGAACCTGTTTAGCTTCCGAGATCAGATGAGATGGGGCACATTCAGGGTAGTATGGCCGTAGACTCCTGAACCTAATTCTAAGGCAATTGTCTACTGCCTCTAGCCACAAGAGAAAAGTTATTCAAAAGTTTTAAAGTCTGAAGATATACCCCAGCTGGCAGCAAAGATCATTTGCAAGATAGTTATCTTGCCTTTTTATTTCTAGATATTCCATCAAACAAAAATTCTAACAATGCCTTTCAGCTACAGTTCCTCAGAAGGAATCATGGGAGATAGCTTATCCTACTCCCCCCCCCACTTTGCCCCTCTCAACCAATTCAAAATTCAAAACTCTTATGTGTTTCTTTCTAGATGAAATGATTGACAGTTAATTTTAAAGTATAAACACTGACTCTTTTATCATAAAGTAACAGTGTGAGGAAGATACCTCAGTTAATTATCTGCAAGATTTTACAGAAGAGCAAACTGGCATGTGAAGAAGCTAAGCAATTTGCCCAAGATCACACCACCAATAAACAGCAAAACTGGAATTTAAAGCCAGGCACAATACGATCTTAAATTTAAGCTTATTGTCTCTCCCTGTTCTGGAGAGGAAACAGGCGGTGGGGGTTATTACCGACTGAATCCTGACTAGGTTTCAAACACTGATGGATAACTTCAATTAAGGGTAAAAATGGGGCATTATTCCAGTTTTATAGTTATTATGAAACTATAGCTCAAAGATTAAGTAACTTGCCTGTAGGCAAAGATGGCCAGTCTCACAGCTATGATTCATGCTCAGGCGTCTTGTTGTAAAGTCAATATCTATCCTCTTCTCTGTACCAAAAGATGGCCGATGAAAGCACCCCAGAATTAGAATCTCAGTCTCCCTTCTTGAAGCAGTATGGGCATTTTGTGATGGATGGGCTGAGTCTCTCTGACTCCCATTCTCCTTGTCTGCAAAGTGAGGACACTAATCATCATGATTTCAACCTTGTAGAGCTGCTATAAACCTCTGAAGCTGTATTCATGGGAAGAATAAAATCCTGTGAAGGAAATCTGTTAAAGCATGGTGTCTGAAGATCAAACCCTGGGGAATCAAGGACAAAAATCTGGCAGAACCCAGTGCTGCAGAAGTTCTGAGTGATTTCTCTGCAGGTGTGTCCTTGACACACCTTCTGTTTCAAAGTCATGCTACCCAGGTCTGTTTTTTTCTTCCACTGGCCCTTCTGTTCTGGAGACCATCTGCCTATACACCCATCTATCCATCTACCCATTGAAGTTTTCACTGTGTGTGAAACATATATATTACCCTGGTTTCAGCCTAAGATCAGCATCCCCAAATAATGGTCTCTAGTGGTCTAAGGCACACACATCTGCTCGATATATATATATTTAGGGGTGTGTGTGTGTGTGCACATATACATGTATTTGGTATGTTATTAAGTGCTTAAAAACTACTAGAGAAAATACTTTATATACATTCTCTTATTAAATTTTTACAGAAACCAAAGAATAAAACGATTATCCTCCCATGAGGAGAAAACAGTCTTGGAAGAATTAAAAATGAGCCTGAAGCCACATGAGAAGGACACAGGGGCCAGGATACATGCTCATCCTGATGCCAAAGCCAACATTTCACCCTCTGATTGTATTAAGCCATGCAAATATCATCACTTCAAACTTTTACCTTCATCCTACCAAGTCTCATGTGCTTGTCAATAACAAGAGGGTTGTCAAATGGCTGCCTGAGACGGGTTGAGGAAGACACTCTGGGAAATGATATGAACAAAGAGGAAAATATTGGCCTGAAACAAAGATCCACCCCACAACATGGGTAAGTGAAGTTTGGAATAGTAGCATGAAGCAGCATTAGAAACTGTTAACATGTTGATGGCTGAAAATCCAGTCTTTTCAAAGAACCCAGAACCTCCCTTTTGCTTGACTCTGCTGAGCCATCCTCTACCAGATGTGGCTCTGTTAAAACATGACATGGCCAAGGGATGCATCCTGGAGGCTGGATCTTGTGCAATGGCTGGAGCTGGTGAAAAAGTCCATGCAAGCCTGTTGTTTCTGCTGCTAGTGCTGGGCCGGAAGCTGCCCCAGGGAAGTGAGGGTAGATGCTGAGAGGAAAGAGTGAATGTAGAATATCGGAAGAGTGAGGATTATTTGGGACCCACAAAGATGAGTTCAAACCACACGGGCAACACGAGGCTTTCATCTTTCTCTCATCACTTCCCACTTTAATGATGTGAGTGGCCTCAGTATAAAGCTATTGCTGCAGGGCTGTGCAGGCATTTGTCCGAAGACTTGACAAACTGGGGGCGGGGCTCAGCAGGAAGCCATTATATCACTGGAGGGATGTCCTTGCTTCTAAGAAATTCATTACCTTAATTTATTGTCACCACCTTCATTTTGTTTCTCTCTCTCTCTCTCTCTCTCTCTCTCTCTCTCTCTCTCTCTCTCTCTCTCTCTCTCTCTGTGTGTGTGTGTGTGTGTGTGTGAATTTCTCTGAACCTCAAAGAGTGGGAACCAAAGAAGACACATGTAAGCAATGGATAGGAAGGTCAGAAGGTGCTCCAGACCTTGGCTGTGGGACATTCAATGCCACCAACTGTCCTTGAGTGCCCTAGCCTTTCTTGTCACTCCTATTATTCCAACCAGTGTGGATCCAAAGATTCCGGTCGTTGTCATCACAGTGGTCCTTGCCACAGGTAGCTGCCAATCAAAACCAGCCAGTGGGGATGGAGAGGGAGGCCTGGAGTGCAAATGAGTAGGTTGTGATCCTCTTCCTGGTTCTGCTCCTGCACTTACTGCTTCCTGGTAGCCCGATGCTTGCACCACCACAGGTGGAACCCTTCCTGACACCCTGCCTTCCCAACCAAGATGGACGATGCCATATGAAACTATGAGCCAGTTTATACCAGCCAGCTTCTATGCTTCTCTCTGGTATTTTGGTCATGGAAATATACTGATACACCTGTGTGTGTTTTGTGTGTACTTTGCTATTGTCACTGAAGGTAGACCATCGTAGGTAAAGAGACAAGACTGACGTAATGATGCTGATGTCTACATGGAATGTGGGGCCAATCTGGTGGCACACTGAGGTAATTTAGGGATGTTGATACCATCTCTCATACAGGTTTCCACACACTCTATTTCCTCCACAGTGGTCACCGCTGCCCAATACTCAGGAAAGGGCTAAATGCTGAATAGATTTTCTTAGAGTCCTGCTTCAGGAATATCCACCTCCACCACAGAGGATGCTTCTCTGCATGCCTTTTTCCTCTGTCCTACACCTGATCCCTGTTGCTTGTTATAGGAGCCAGGCCTTATGAAGGGACCTCTTGGTTTTTCTGTTCATATCTTAGCAGACCCTGAGTTCCTGGGCTTTCCTCTGCATCCATGATGCTCTCCACCATGGCAGCCAACCTGTCCCACTTGTCTGAGTTTTAGGTTCCCCCATTTGTGAGTTGAGACTCATGCTCTCTGGCAAAGGTGAGGATGGAAGGCCATATTTTAGGAAACCCTCCCAAATGATACTTACTATAATAGTTTATATGCTCTGAAAGCACTGTATGCACTTGGTATGACCTTGTTTTAATTATTGTTCAAAGCAACCCTGTTGGAGATGGACTAGGGTCACCCCCACCTTATGGGGGAAAACTGAGGTTTAGAGACTAGACACAACTTTTCTAACGTCACACTGGAAGTGAAAGAGCCATGTTCTCAGTCATCACGTATATTGATTTCATAGCTGTTTTTGTGAGTCTCATATCCCTCAAAAAAGTGGAAAATTTTAGACATAGCTTTAAATAAATAACTGTTATTTTATACCCAATTCTTTATAAAAACAAGCTCAGCTTAAAGTTAAAACCAAGAAAATTTGCCAAAGGGTGAACTGGGGACATTGTAATTTGTGCAGGGACTGGCCACATGGCTTTCTTTGGGGGAGTTTTATGTACCCTTTCTATAGATTTGATTGGCTCTTCAAGGTCACAGGAGGTCATCCTGGTGACTGACTCTTGAGGCTCCAAGCAGCTGAGGTTGATTGTGTCTACCTATTTTCACGAAAATGTATCAATTTCAACCTGATTGCAAGTCTGGAACAGTCTCTTCCCTGGGTTCACATCAGCCTCTTCTTAGATCTTTTTGAAATATCGCTGTGGGCTCTGCCACCGCTCTGCCAGCCTCACTGGGACCCTTGAGATTAATAGGCCAGGAATCTCTCGTCCTGATGCAAATCCCCTGCCCCTTCCTCCTTTGCCAGCTCTCTGAATCTCCAGGATTCTTAAGAGCCACTAATCAGTGATGAGGATTGTGAGATAAAGGCTGCTTCGTGCCTGAAGAGTTCAGGGCAAGAGAAAATAATTATTTATCAAGTCAGTCTGTTCCCAAACCACCTTTTGAAATTTCGTTTCTGTGAACTTCCATAATTAGCTTTAAAAGAAATCAGTCATCTTGAAATGAAAAAGTAATGAGTTCTTGAAGGGTTATAAATAGTCACTGAGTGACTGCCCTAGACTATCACTGCCTAGGAAGAATTAATTGGGAAGAGAGATAAACAACCCAACCCCACAGAAAGGAAGCTATTTTTTGAAAACTCTGCCTGGGAAAATCTTACATGTGCCTGAGGGGGCTGTGGAAACCTGGAACAGGGTGGGGGGGGGCTCTTCTCCTCTGTTTTCCCAATCAAGTTTAGCATGACATGTGGAGCTAGGGTCTGGTGGATGCTCACTTTTTCCCAAGTATGATCTCAGTCCACTTCACTAGGAATCTTACTGTGTACTTGGTAATAGGAAGTTGAGGCTACTCTTATTTCCTTTGAGATACAGGTTATCATTGTTGATTTGAATCATCCACACTTCTATTTAATTTCCACAGCAGTGGGACTCATTTTCCTTCTCATTTAATTTATTATTTTTTTTAAGTTAGTGTAAACACACAGACAAGGGGACAATAATATAAATGTAACTATTGTCACCTTAACACACACAAGCCAGTGATGTCAACCTACCTGGTAGTGTGTGTCCTCATCACAAAAGCAATTCCTGTGTCACTTAAGTGAGTCCTTAATGAAGCTTTAAGACATAGGCACTTCTCCTATGAGGAGGGAAAAACATCTTTATTTCTTACATGTCTCTCTGAAATGTGCAGCAAACAAGCTCCTCAAAAATAAAATTTTTTACCTCCAAATGAAGAAGAATAAAGTATGAATTTCATTAAAACCTGATCTTTGACCTCTTTAAATATGGAATAGAGAGCATCGGGCCATAAAACACCTCCTGCTGCTGCACAGAAAACGGGGGGGGGGGGGGAGTTGTGGAGAAGAGCGGCTGTGGTGTGGTGTGACTTATGGCTGCAACTGGCTAGCTGTAGTGTGACTTATGGCTGCAACTGGCTAGCTGTGGGGTGACTTATGGCTGCACTGGCTGGCTGTGGGGTGACTTATGGCTGCAACTGGCTAGCTGTAGTGTGACTTATGGCTGCACTAGCTAGCTGTGGGGTGACTTATGGCTGCACTGGCTGGCTGTGGGGTGACTTATGGCTGCAACTGGCTGGCTGTGGGGTGACTTATGGCTGCACTAGCTAGCTGTGGTGTGACTTATGGCTGCACTGGCTGGCTGTGGGGTGACTTATGGCTGCACTGGCTGGCTGTGGTGTGACTTATGGCTGCACTGGCTGGCTGTGGTATGGCATGAGTCCTGGCTACACTGACTAGCATTCTCAGGGAATAATAGTTTTACTTGAAGAAAATGGCTGACTCACTATGGTTACCAGTCTCCATATTTGGCAGACAGCCTGTCAGATCTGAAGTGAAACTATTTCCTCAAGGAAGCTTACTGACTGACAGCATTTGTTGTAACAGCAAAACCTGCAATTTCAAGTGGTACTTACAACTTGGAAGCTGTTCCCTGTCACCTGCTGTTATCATGTCAGAGGAGCAGCAGGTGGCACTTGAATTCAGGAATTTGGCCCAGCAGAGTGCAAGGCACTGATGGATGGATGAATCTCATATAGGCAAGGCTCCTGAGGGCTTTGGCTACAAAATGTTTCTTGCTACTGCTGTGTCTATACATGCCTGTTGTTACCATTTTTTCTCTTGCATTTGGCATGGTGTAAATGGGTGTGGTGAGGAGATCCTTGCTGCCTTTTAGTGTGGTGTGATTAGCTCATGATAATATTGTTATGCTGGGCATTTTTTAAAATATTTATTTTTATTTTATGTGAATTGGTGTCTTGCCTGCATGTATAACTGTGTAAGGTTGTCAGATCTTGGAATTACAGACAGTTGTTAGCTGCCATGTGGATGCTGGGAATCGAACTCAGGTCCTCTGGAAGAATAGTCAGTGCTCTTAACCGCTGAGCCATCTCTCCAGCCCCTATACTGGGCATTTTTATCTGTGGATTATTATGATTTCCTCTTAAGCTGTTTTAGCCATGTCTCTGACCCTGATAAAGCAGAGGCTGCAGTGGATAGAAAATAAAACCAAGGAAATGTCAAACAGCAAGGATTTATGGGTTTCTATGAGGAGCCGTATAGACTATGGTTCAGGTTAATGATTAGGAGTTAGTAAAAGTTCTTTCTGATCTTGGGAAATGTGTTCATGGATTTCAGTGTGCATTGCAGCTAAAACAAAGTCATACAATCGACTTTATGTAACTAAAGAACAAAGAGTTAGATGGTTAGTTAAGAACAGTGGACAAGATTCTAAAATATAAAAAGTAAAACAAATAACCTGCTTTTCTGGCAACTGTAGAAGCTTTTTTACAATGGCCTGTGTAAACGGTTATGGCTGGAAGGCTCCTGACCTATGAGAAGTCTAAAAGATAAATGTTTAACTGCATGTGAGTTCTTGGAAATAATGTGTGTGTGTGTGTGTGTGTGTGTGTGTGTGTGTGTGTGTTTTATGTATAATAATGTAAAATATTTAATCCTGTAAGGGGAAAGGAAAATATGTTTTTTTTAACTTGTATTCATTGTAATCTTTCACTTAAAAAATAGGATGCAACCACACTGTAATTTTTATATTGCTTGAAAGATTCTACTGTGGGGAAAAAATAAAGACACAACAGACTGGAAGGTGTAGAAGGAAGACGTCAGATGATGGTGAAGAAGGAAGTCATCGGAAAGCAAGAGAAGGGAAATGTCGAGGTAGAACAGAAAAAGAAGAGAATAGAACAAAGAAGAAGCTCTTATCCCCCAGAAAAGAAGTCTGTGTTTTCTTGTCTGCACCTTCGCAGTCTCTCCGACCTGCAGAAGGCTACATCCTCTACAGTCACAGAGCCCGGACAGTCTCCAGATAGAAACACTTTTCTGGGATTGATGTATTTACAAATAGGATACTTTTGTTTGGCTCCTAAAGAACTTTTTATCTTTCAATAATTGAACTGAAATCACATAGTAAATGCTAGATGTTTCAAGCTAGTGTATATTAATCACACAAGGGAGTTTCGTTGGGCTGTTTCTGCTCATGCCTATCACAGACTTGGACCACATCCACCCTTCTGTTATGCTCTCATATCTCACTGCCTCTTTCTCTTCCCTTTTCACATCCTTAGTAGGCTCCCTTTTAATTTTTCCCTGTCTTAACTTCCACAAATGAGGAAAGCATGAGATTGCTTATCTTTGTGGGACTGGCTTATTTTACTTAGCATAATGGTTCCCAGTTCCAGCCATTTTCCTGCAAAGAAAAAAATTATTTTGTTTGTCTGTACAGATGAGTAAAACTCAACTCTCTCTTTGTTAGTCTACCTACACATATATGTCTCTCTTCCTCTTCCTATCTCTCTCTCTCTCTTACACACACACACACACACACACACACACACACACACACACACACTCCATCATATCACATTGTCTTTAACCATTTATATATTGATGGGAGCCTGGTCAGGATTCATAACTAGGCAATGAGTGTGGACATGGAAGTATCTCTATATCAAGTTGACTTTGATTATTTGGGGTAGATACCCAGAAGTGATATCTATGACTGGATCATATAAAAGTTCTTAAAAAAATGTGACTGTCTTTGTTATCATGTGGTGAGCTGTTGCTAACATAGGGAAGACTTTCAAAATGAAATGAATATTTTTCGAATGATCAATAATATAATGGTGCAGAAATTTATCTGCAGTAAAATATTCATCAGAAATGTAAAATGAATCAGCAGAGCACAGTGTAGCAGACAGCATAAAGTTCATTCTCAGTGCCTGGACAATGTTAGATTCTATGATAATGTTTTAGAAGCTTCTACTGGTCCACTTAGATGCAGTCTCGAAGAAGATCTGTACTTCTCCAGAAAGGCTACCATAGTCCACTTTTTTCAAACTATGCATCTGAGTGAGATTTCCCTCATAAACTCCACCCTAACAAGTGTGCCACACCGGGGTGAGTGCAGAAGCATGCACAAGAAGATGGCTGTCTTCTGTTGAACCCAACATTTCAGAAATGTGCGAAAAGCATAAAGTAATGCTGCCCTATTGTCTAGATGTTTTGTATAGGCAAGTGCATGCGTATGTTCAGAACATGTTACTTACATTAATATGTAACACTAGTTTCTATTGTTGCTTTAGATAAGTTAAATGAATATTTTGATGTTTTTAGTTTTCACTTCTGGGTCAATAAATAAATCCATGTTGTTGAAACGACTGCAAGATCTTCACTAATTTTTAATAGTATAAAGAAATCCTGAGACTAAGATTTTGTAAACCAAGAAAGTTAAACCCGCTCTAAGGGTCTGCCAAGCAGTACTTTAGTTAGTCTTTGAAGAAACATACTGTATTGTGTTGTCTTTTGCTATATTGTGGCCAGAAGTTTCTGTTCTGCTCGGCTGGTCTGGCAAGTGCTTAGTTTCAAATAGTCACACAGAGTCTTATATTTATTATAAGCTTTTTGGCTTATTGCTCAGGCGTATTACTTGCTAATTCAACTAACCCATGATTTTTGTTTAGCCTGTGGCTTGGTACCTTTTCTCAGAGCAGCATCCTCATTCTGCTTCCACTGCCCCTTATTGTCATCTGCTGCTCTCCCGCTACCCAGAATTCTCCTAGTCTGGTTGCTCTGCCTCTACTTCCTATCTAGCTACTTGACCAACCAGCATTTTATTCAACCAATATTTACAGTGTACAAGAGTCCCACAGCACTATATTCTCAAAATTTTGGTACATTTTTAATGCCTTTATTTTTTAATTTTATATTATTATTATTATTATTATTATTATTATTATTATTTTGAGTTTTTGAGACAAAGTCTTTCTATATAGTTCTGGCTGTCCTGGATCTTGCTATATAGATCAGGATGGCTTCAAACTCACAGAGATCAGCCTGCTTCTGCCATCTCCTGAGTGCTGGGATTAAAGGTATGTCCCACCACATCTGGAAATGCTATTACTTTTATTAAATATCATAGGACAGGTGTTAGTTATCTATTGAATGAGTTGTGTATTGCTAAAATTGGGTCTTCATGAGCTAAAAGTAACAAACTCAACTGATGGAGAAATCTATGTGTTAGGCAAGGCTTGCCCATAGGATTATGCACTCTGGTACTGTGACAGCAACATTGTTTGTGCCCTGCTGAGGAGCTTGAGGAGACCCCCAACTCCTGAGGGAAGAGAGGCAAAGTAAAAATAAATAAGGAAGTAAAACAAAACATAACACCTCTGTTTATATTGAGCCTGCACCTTCTTAGACCTTAAGAAAACTGGGCTGGGGATTTTTCAGTTCTGCCCATATTGTTTGTTAGATCACAGGAAATCTAATTAACCTCTCCAACTCCTATGCTCTGAAACTGTGGTATTTACCTCTCAAGGTGCCAAGTAAGGAGTGAGGGGTATGATACCTGCTTCAGAATGGCAGAGGCCACTAATAAAGTTGTTGTTACAGAACATACACAGCCTGACCCTTATATTAGTTTCCTACTGCTGCTGGAACACAGCACTGCAATGCTGGGAGCTCCAGAATTTTCCTTTCTTTCTCTCCTCTTCTTTTCTTCCTTCCTTCCTTCCTTCCTTCCTTTCTTTCTTTCTTTCTTTCTTTCTTTCTTTCTTTCTTTCTTTCTTTCTTTCTTTCTTTCTTTCTTTCTTCTCTTTCTTTTTGACAGTTTGGAGGCCAGAGAGCCTGGGGTATGTTCACAGTTAACATCAATGTGTTGTCAGGACTGGCTCCTTTTGGTGGCCCCAGAACCTGTTTCTTGTCTCTTCCTTCATGCTTAACACTTTCACTAGCTGCTGGCCTTCCAAAGTGGTGGCCACACCCTCCAACCCCTGCTTCTGCTGCCACACTGCTTCCTCTTCCGGTCAGTATCCCCCCCCCCATCCCTCTCCTCATAAGAATACCATGATTATACTTCCAGCCATGTGGTTAATTCAGAATAGCTTGTAACCTCAAGATCTTTGGTTTTTCTCAGGCCTGCAAAACTTTCTCAGGTTCCGGGTTTCTGGCACCAATGTCTTTGGGAGAATGATTAATGTTCTCTCATTTTATCTTCTCATAGAAGGAGGAGATATTTACAGAGAAGGTATCAGGGTTGATCAAGAGTGAGGAAAGACAGGTTCCCTACTCAACTCCCACCAGCCCATAGTTTGGAACTGCTAGAGGCCTCTGCCTTGGGCAGAATTTTTCCTTCTATGCAACTGTTACAAAAATACCAGGGTTCTCTGTACTCAAGGCATTGTTGACCTCATATTCTACACAGTAATCATGAATTATGTGATATGGCTTCTTGGTCACCGAGTGACCAGGAATTGATAATAATAGTTATATTCTGCAGGTTTTGGAGGTATCAAAGCCCTTGGTGGAAAGACTAACTATTAATAATGGTTTAGTTCACAAACAGATTCATAACATATGAGTAAATGGCTCAAGGCCCTGTTGCACTCAACACAACTATATATCATAGCTCCAGATGAGCCAGAGTTGGATTCTCTACTCTCCAGAGAGTTCCACTGTTCTAAGTGAATCTTTCATGCCACTATGGACTCTGAGCCCATCATACCAACTCTCAAACTCACTCCCAGACTGGATATGTAACAAGACAACATAAAGACTTTGACATTGGGGATGCTGTCTGCTGAGCTCTGGCAGGATGAACTCTAAATAGCCCTTGGAAGAAAAAGCAAGGAGAGTTTTGTATGTATAAATGGATGTTGTCAGGATTCAAAATTCATGAATAAGAATAAAAAAAAATTCCTGTATAGGCATGATTGTCTTGCAGAATGGAGGCAATATACTGTACACACACACACACACACACACACACACACACACACACAGAGTGGATACACCAGATTGGCTTACATCACGGGGGCTGGGGAGTCCAACATTAGCTGTCTGTAAGCTGGAAAGACTGAGCGGCCACTCAGTGCTCAGCCTTCACTTGATTCCTCATCAAAATCTAGTTACAGTCAAGATTAACTACCTTACTATCCTTCAAACTAAACTTCTCTTGCAAGAATGTCATCTATGGTGGGTACAATAGTGGCCTCCAAAATCATAGATCATGTCCCAATCCTCAGAACCAAAGAATATTACCTTAATGGCAATGGAGTGGATATTACCTTATATGATGATAGATGGGATTGAATTGAAATCCTAGAAGACTGTGATTAACCAGGTGGGTCCAGAATGTCTTCACAAATGTACTTTTTCAAATTTTATTTTATTTAACATTTTTTCATTTATTTACATACCAACCACAGTTTCCTTTTCCTCCTCTCCTCCCATTCCCTCCCTCAGTTCCCATCTATCACCCCCACCCCACCCACTCCTCCTCCGTCTCCATTCAGAAATGGACAGGCCTCCCATGGGCTTGAACAAAGCATGGCACATCAATCTGAGATAGGACCGAGCTCCTCCCTTACATCAAGGCCGGTCAAAGTAATCCAGCATAGGGAACAGGTTCCCAAAAGCCAACTAAATGCCAGGGACAAATCCTGATCTTACTGCTAGGAGCCTTACAAACAGACCAAGCCACACAGTTATCACACATATGCTCAGGTTGGTCCCATGTAGGTTCTCTAACTTTTGGTTCAGAGTCCATGTACTCCCACAAGCTCAGATCAGCTGTCTCTGTGGGCTTCCATGCCATGACCTTGATCCCCGTTGGCTACAATCCCTCTTCTCTTTCTTCAGAAGGACCCCTGGTGCTCAGCCAGGTACTTGGCTGTGGATCTCTGCATCTGTTTCCATCAGTTACTGGACAAAATCTCTGTGATGACAGATTAGGATAGTCACCAATCTGATTACAGTACCAAATGGTCTCATATGAGGCAGAGTGGGTAGACATATAGAGAAATATGGAAGAGACAGATATCAAATCAGAGGCATGGGTTTGAGTAACGATGCTACAAACCAAGGGTTGCCAAGCAGTGTCAACCGTTACTAAGTAATCAGAGCGATTCTTGTAGGGAGAGAGACCGTGATGACATTTGACTTTAGACTTCTGACCTCTGAGCTATGAAAGCCATCCAATTGGTTATGATGTTAGAGTACACCCAGGACTAAATTTGCCTTGGATGGGTTGAGATGAGCAGAGCAGCCACTTGTACTGCCATAATAAAAGCTAGCATTTACCCAACATGCACTCTGCCAAGTGCCACACTGGGTATGCTGGTCCATTATCTTAATAAACTGCATGGAAATTTCATTAGCCTGGTCTTGCTGAAGGGGAGGGAGTTGAGACTTTGAGCCTGGACTATCTAGCTGGTGATGGGAGGAACTGAGTTAAGACTCAGAGTCTTTCTGATTCTTCTTCTGGAAGAATCTCCAACAGGACTTCAGAGGCAGCCTGTTTCATTGGGAGGAATATCTAGAGAATAGGGGGCAGCTGACAGAGAGCCCAGCATTTTGGAGGGTATTGAAGTTCCATAAGGAGGTGCTGGGGTCAGATGCAATATCCAATTCCTTTCTGAAGACGCAGTTCCCCTTTAATTATGTACATCTGCTAAGGTTTATACACTAAATTCTGGTAGTTAACACAAGGTCAAAAGAAGGGCCAAGTAGAAGTCACTTCCTACACTGTGCTTAATTTATGCATTTGGGGGCAGTTGGAAGCTTCATGAGATTTCAGAGCTTTGATTTCACAACACCAATTGTACCAGGCCTGGGCTCCACTGGAGACGAGGCATTTGAAGTTCTAAGGATGAAGAACTATTAGATGTGAAAGAAAGGTTCACGGATATCCTTTAATTATTATTATTATTATTATTATTATTATTATTAGTAGTAGTAGTAGTAGTAGTAGTAGTAGTTTTTAGAGACAGGGTTTTCTCTGTGTAGCTCCGGCCATGAAACTCACTTTGTAGAACAGGATGCCCTCAAACTCACAAAGATTCATCTGTTTCTGCCTCCCAAGTGTCAACCTATTATTCTTATCCTGAGTATTGAAAGGCCAAAGGCAGCCACTCTTTTGTATAGACATAGCTAAGGGTCCTGATAAGGGACAAAATGACAGAAGTGTTGGGCTAACACTTGCTGAATATTTTCTGCATGCTTCATGTTTCACACAAGCTATTTAACTCAGATTTCAGAATAACCCTGGAAAGAAATTTTATTTCTCTGCCTTTTCTACGGAGCTCATAGAAATTGCTCAGTCATTTTACCCACCAAATGGCTGGTAAAACGACAGACTTGAGATTCTATAGTCAATGCTTTTCCTAAACCAACCACAAAAAAACTAACACTATAATTAAACAACAATATGGTCCTTAAATATATCAAAAGGATGTGTTGAAATATCTGATTGAAACACAATTTTTACAATTGAGTGTGTAAATCTAAGAAATACCTTTGCTGTGTTATTTTAAGTAGGTAAAGAGCTCCAGGCCTGAATATTATCAAAGTAACATTCCTCCATCTATTGGAGGGTTAACTGGCAGTAGCTATGGAAACAGAAGACATTTCTGCAGTCATGCCTCAGGGAGTGGCCAACCCCAGACAAACACAGGAGTTTTTAGTGAGCTTGTTGATAATTCCACACTCCTGTGGCAGAAAGGTCATGGAGAAGCAGAGGCCTGCAGTGGACGTGAACGGAATAATGGGAATAACAGTATGGCGATCAGGATGCTCACAGACCCTCATGCTCAACCTCCCCATCCGGTGGCTTTTAGTGCAGTCAGCTTCACAGTGTGGTTTCTAGTTTGAGGCTCATCTACTAGATGGTTTTTATAAGTCTGGGGAGAAGTAGAGCTGGAAAATCGTAGTAAGTATTTGCGAGCATCAACAGCAAGATGTAATGACTGTGGCAGTTTTCATTGTGTTCTAGGAAATAGCAGCAGACAGGAAGTGAGCACGTCCATGACAGACAGTTTGAGAAGATCGCATGTCAGCATCAGAATGAGCTTTCTAACCTGAAAATCCACGCAGTCTAAACACCTTTCACCTGTGCTCTGTATACACATGAGTAATTCTGTGATGTGGGTTCCATTTAGACTTCTTCAGGGTCCCAGACTGTACATGGTGTAGATTGTTCAGTATCGTGTTTCTAGATTTATTTTCTCTGGAAATAAACACAGTCAGGTCAGGTCCTGGGTAGTCCAGTCCTGACATCTTCCTGTCTCCATTCTCATCTTCTCATGTTTCCTCTAGGACTCCATCTAGAATGTTTGTGTCTTGGGGCTGGAGAGATGGCTCAGCGGTTAAGAGCACTGTCTGCTTTTCCAGAGGACCCGGGTTTGATTCCCAGCACCCACATGGCAGCTAACAACTGTCTGTAGTTCCAGTTCCAGGCAAACACCAAGGCAAATAAATAAATAAATAATAAATAAAAAAAGTTTAAAAAAAGAATGTTTGTGCCTCTTGTCTTTGCCTGATACACTCCTTGTCAGCCTTTAAACCTCAGTTCAAGTGTTATTTCCTGTTGAGGCTTCCTAGGCGCCTTATTCTGTTCTCGTAACACTTTATACATATATGGCTTTGGTGGTTGTATTGTGTATCTATTCTCAGCCTTTGTACATGAAAGCATCATGATTTAAGATGAAAGACTGGCTTCCCCATGCTCCATGACCACATCACCGTTTGCTTCCTCTTCCATGGTGTTTTTCTTGTTATACATCAACAATATACAATGCATTTGTCCCATGAAGTTACTGGTTGCCTACTAAGGCTGAGTGTGTAGTTCAGCTCACAGAGTCTTGCCAAGCATGCATGAAGTCCTGTGCCTGGTCCCCAGCACCATATGAAAACTAAGCAGAGCGGTAACAACAGCACTTGGGAGATAGAAACGGGAGGATCAGAAGTTCATGGTCATCTTTGGCTACTTATCAAGTTCAAGACTAGCTCCTGCGCTAGGCACTGGAGAAAGGGTTATGACCCAAAACAACGAATGTGCCGACATTTTAAAGAAAGATTAAAACTAACCAAGCAACAGAGGAACTCCAGACAGTCATTTCAGGTGGTGGTGAGTACTGGGCAGGAAAGAGATCAGAGATGCTGGAGGAAGCCGGCATGGATTGGAGAGAGTTAAGTGGAGGGATCAAGGATGCCACAGAGACAAGGCATGCGCTTGAAGAGTGAGAAGCTAGACATTGTAAAAACAGGGACCACTGTGTACTAGGCGGGGGAAGGGCAAGAAAACAATGGCTCAGGCAGGAACACATAAGGATTTCAGAGATGGTCGGAAGCTGAAGAATGGGAAAGTCTTAATAAGAGTGGCTAGATAGGAAGCAGGAGAGGGATACCCAAAGCAGGGTAGGATTTCACAGGTCATTGCAACATGGGTTTTAATTTTAAACACAGTGGGAATGTACAGGAAAATTTAAGTAAAGGAGCAATACAGTCTGGTTTGTATCCTCCAAATTCCATTCTGGTCAATAAGACAGGGCAAAACCAAAGCACCGTTTGAGGGGTCATGACAGTGCCCCAGGAGAGAGTGGTCTGGACTAGGGCGTGGCAGCTCCAGAAGAGGAGAGAAAGGCAAGGATTTGGGTTATGTTCTAGAACTTTCGCAGAGGTGGGTGTTGAATTGAAAGACATTGATCCTATAACATACATTAACATATATTCCACATGGTACTATACCATGTTGAGATGCTGGGGTTCTTCTCAGCTCTGAATCCGGAGCTTATCAAATGGTCTGTATATGAAATTCTTCAGTGGGGAATTTCCACTAGGAAACAACTCAGTCTGTTTTTGGGCCAGCAAGAATGGAGGTACTGGAAACCATATCTCCAGACAAAATTTGATTCAGCACA
This sequence comes from Sigmodon hispidus, assembly GCA_004025045.1. NCBI lineage: Eukaryota > Metazoa > Chordata > Mammalia > Rodentia > Cricetidae > Sigmodon > Sigmodon hispidus. The sequence continues at coordinate 78,394 of PVIH01007465.1, read as the reverse complement.
GCCTCTAGACCAAAGAAAGCTATTGTTGGACATTCTTGGTAGAATCAGGTCCTGATTCTAAATTCGAGATAAACTCCCATGCCCAATTCCAGATTTTTCCTGCTTGTATAGAATTTTCTCTCAACAGAAACACATTATATCCTGGAGGTAGGTTAAGATTCAGGAAACAAGCCTGATATGTTTCAAGAAGCTCCTGGGACTTAGGCATCCTCAAGGCCCTCCTCAAGGTGATTTAAGCAGCCAGGACTTCTGGAGAAGGAATTTCTCTTATCTGCTTGTCTGTCTGCAAATGTGAACAGAGATCCATGGTTGCAGCTTCTGTGAATCATCGCCCATGCTCAGATGGGTTTTTCAGGAACACAACTGCTTTTGAGTCACCCATGTTTCTGTTAGTAACCCTTTGCCTGTACTCCTGTAAGTAACCTCAATAACTACATTGATTTTTCAAGTTGAAATCTGATAGAATAACTGCTTCTGTCTGTCACTGGTGCCTTTTCTGAGTAGATATTTATTCATATCTCTAGAGGAAAAATTAGCACATTATATTCTTATACCCTATTGGCTGCTGAACTAACATGAAGCCCTATTGCGCTTTACAGTTCTATACTACTTGGACCACACAGAGCCCCACAGAACACAAAGTAGCAGGTCTCTGCATAGAAAGGGCATACAGCCAAGGACCCAATTCTCTGTTCCTATGATCTTTCCAGTGTTCCAGAACCTTTTTGGAATCTGAGGAGGTTTAGTTTTGAATGAGCAGGACTCCGGAACTGACATAGTGAACTTTCTGGGCCCACATTTCACACCACTGCACTGGATTCACTCTCTACTGAGCAGGCCTACAGAAGGGGAACCTGAGTGCCACACTCCACCTTCCTGGGCTTCAGATGCCCACAGTTGTGGCAGAAATCACTTCAGTACTGAGAGCCACTTCAGAAGGTCAGGCTTTACTGTTTAAATTGGAGCAGGGAAGAAAAATAAAAAAAAGAAGGCTCAGCTGATGATACTTAAAATGGACAGCATGACAGACGCTGATTTTACCTCCTAAAATGATGTTTAGAAGAGCTTATTTCATTAGAATTCATTAGCATCACATTTCCCACAGAGGACGTGTGAAGAATGCTAAGTACTAATCATTTCACATATATTATAGAAGCGGTAGTGTCTAGTGTGGGAGTGCCTGGGTAAATGTCGGCTATGTAGCTGGCCAGTCATTAGTTGAGTCAGATCTAGGGAAACGCAATATGTTATAGAGAGTAGAAGGTAGAACCTGGAATAATTAGTGTGAACAAAAGGTTGTCAAGCCTCACATGTCATGTAGTACAATGTGACAGATTTCAGCTTTGGACTGGCTATTGTTATGTTGTTACTGTAGCCACGCCCCTACCTGCAGGGGCTGGCCCCAAAGCCTCTGACATAAGTGTGTGCCTACCCTTGAAAATCTCCAACCACGTGGAAGACTTTCTCTTCTTCTCTTCCTCTCTGCTCCCTACTCTCTTTCTCTCCCTCCTCTTGCCCCTCCCCTCCCCCTCCTTAATAGACCTAATATGGCTCCCTTGGCAGTGTGCAGGTAAGTTCTTTTCACCTGCAAAATACTAACAGCTACATCATCCACTAATGTGTCTATCTTGGAAAAGGTAGCATGACTTCTCTATGCCTCAAGTTTTACCATCTGTGACACAGAGAATCATGTTATCACCAGAACCTTCTAGTGAAAAATAGATGAGATGAATTGTTCATTAACATGATATGTAATGGTTGCTCAAAATACTAGAGAATATTAATATAGGATCTTAGTATATATATTGCTTTTCTATAATTTCTTTCCCACTTTGGATGAAAATACAGTTCTCTGGAATTTCTTAGACTACCTAGAAACAGGAAGTTATGGTCTATCTGTGCTTAAATATGGTAGAGAAATACAGTGTGCACTATGTTGTAAATGGCTAACTAGTTAAGATACTGAACTTGAGGAAGAATATTAAGATTCCAACAAAGTAATAGAAGGAAAGCAGCTTATTAGGACATGACATTTATGAAAGTCAAGCTTCACAGGAGAATCGGGATGCATGCAGGAGAATCAGGATGCATACAGGAGAATCAGGATGCACACAGGAGAATCAGGGATGCACACAGGAGAATCAGGGATGCACACTGGGGTATCAGGCTGCACACAGGAGAATCAGGATGCACAGAGGAGAATCAGGGATGCACACAGGAGAATCAGAATGCACACAGGAGAATCAGGGATGCACATAGGAGAATCAGGATGCACACAGGAGAAACAGGATGCACACAGGAGAATCAGGTTGCACACAGGAGAATCAGGATGCATACTGGAGAATCAGGATGCACACAGGAGAATCAGAATGCACAGAGGAGAATCAGGGATACACACTGGAGAATCAGGATGCACACAGGAGAATCAGGGATACACACTGGAGAATTAGGGATGCAAACAGGAGAATCAGGATGCACACAGGAGAATCAGGATGCACACAGGAGAATCAGGCTGAAATGTCTGTTTTTTAACAGTTGGCAGGATCTTTAGAAAGCATCTAATTTAGCATAGTTGTGTGGTTAGCACAATTGAGGCTGCTGAAACTCTGCAGGCTGAGTAATTATCCCAGGATCTCTCCAAGAACCCAAAGAGACAGAGCAGAAGCAGTGTCTCGTCCAGGAACTCTATGCTCTTTCATTTCCTATTGCTTCTTTTCTGAGACAACAATGACAGTACACCAGTCAGAAACACTGGGACTCGGAAACCAGACAGTTAGATTTCTGAGTTTAAGTATTTTGTTGTGGGAAAGCATTAATTATATTCTTTAAGAAAGATTGTGCTTCAACCAAAGCCCACTTGCTAGGAATCAAGAGGAAAAAGTATGGTTAGTGGTCTTGATTCAATGGGTGTCAACTGATGCTGATTAGTCAGTTAGGTGGATGACTGAAGCCTGTCTCAAAGATGGTCCATGGGAAACACTTGTCAGACACTAGCAATCTCATGTTACAACGAGAGAAAAATTAAAATTACAGACATACAGATGTTGGGTATAGTAAATGTTTGAAAGGGAACTATTCCCTAAATATTCCCAGGCAAACCAAAAGAACCCTCCACTAGGTCTTGACTAACATGGCAAAGAGAGAGTCAGATCCTCTGAAAACTGCTTGAGTCATTTTTAAAGAGCAGAGATAGAGATAGGTGGTCCTGAAATGCAGTGCTCCTCCTGAAGACTTTGAGAGTTTGGGTGGCCTGGATCCTGGGCTTCACTTAACCCCTGGAGGAAATGGATATGATCACCAGAGTCCATGCTTTGTAAGGATGATGGCTCTATAAATGTCTTTGATTCACAAATCATAGAGAAGGACATATAACTAAGAAGTTGCTTTGATTTTTCTTTTTGATAGAAGTTCTCTTTATATAGCTCTGGCTGTCCTGGAACTTGCCATATAGAACAGGTTGGCTTCAAACTCAGAGCTTTGCCTGCCTCAACACCCTCTCCTCCTGCCAAGTGCTAAAATTATAGACATGTGCCACTACACCCGGATACAAGGAAACTATTTGATTGTGAAACTGAAGTAAAAGCCTCCTTTCTAAGTAGATGTGCACACTTAAATCAATCCCACAACAGAGAACAAACAGTTCCCAGAGCTTGAGAACCCATGATTCTTTGGATAAATCCAATGCCCCGAGGAAGAAGCTGTGATGCCATCATAAATATTTAAGAGAATCTTACTTCCCTTTCTGAAAAGGCCCCGCAGCTGTTTATAGGGGTCAGCTTATTCTGAGAGGAAAAATTTCACCCCAGGTTTTAGGACCTTGACACTGGCTTTGAAGTTACCACCAATTTTCAAGAGCATGACACACTACTATGGGCCAACCAATTCCATTTTACTGAAGGTTAACTCCCTGTGGCTCACACTTAACCTCTGTTGTTCTCTTAGTACTGTAGTATATAATAAAATAGATGGGTTCAGCGCCCAGGACAACCTCCCCGGAGGTCTCAGAACACAAGGATGTTACTACAGGAAAAGCTATGGAAGTTCCCAGATCTGCCATCCCTTCTAGAAGAGTCAACCAAAAGCAGAAACACTTTCCAGAGGGAACCGCAGGGATTTGTGGCATCATCAGAGACTGGAAACATCCAAGGATGGTGACACTTCCATCACCATCTTGGCACAGACTGTAACAAGCTCAATCAGGAAGAGGTTCTTATTGTACTGATTTGATTTACTATTACTGCAACACACATCTGCACAGACTCTGGTCCCTCAGGGGCAGCTACTTATTGGGAAAATGCATGTTAATCTACCACGTTGAAAAGACTGATGGAGAAGCACTTTACTTTGACCTACAAGACACAACAGGCTTTCCACCTCCACTGCTGTATTACAAAGTTATATTCTTCAATTGACATGACTTAGTACACAAGAGACCTGACCATCTCATCTCACCATCTCAAGGAACTTTATTTTAATTTGTCATATCAATGACATGTTGGTGAATCTGAAGTCCTACACATGAGGCAAGTTCTTGAGTGTCAGTGGGAGATGCCTTTCCAAATGATATCTTATCTACAATAGTCTGCTTAAATTGTAAGGGCCAAGATGATCTAAGCTTCTCCTATGGACCAGGAACAAACCAAGGGCTGCTGTTTGCCTAAAATGTATGTCTTAAGCTGAGGCCTGTGTGTTCCGGGCATAACTGTCCCATCAAGCTTTGTGTAATTCCCAAGAGCCTCTAGAATTAGTTTAATACATGGAAATGTGCAGGAACTGGTTAGAAGAGCAGACAGACAGAGCTGCTTATCCATGCTGGGCTATCTAGGGGGCGTCTTTCCTTTTTAACTATCATCTAATCTGGGTGAACTTTTAGATCATCAGATAAATAAATTTAGGAAGCTCAAACATAATAATTTAAAGCCATTTTCTCTATCAGAGTTCATTTGCCTTTAGTATGCCTAGTAAAGCAAAGTAATTTTGATGGTTAGGAGCTCATATTGTAGGCAACAGAGATTCAAGTTCAAATCAGATTAGGACATTATATTATCTCCCTATTGCCATGATAACAAGCTACTAACAAAACTGGGTTAAGAAAATACAAATCTATTATTATTATTATTTTACCATTCTATAGCTTAATAGTACATCGTTGGTCTCATCCAAGTGTTGGCAGGACAGTGTTCCTTATGAAGACTCCGGGGTAGCTTCATTTCTTGGTTTTGCCAGATTCTCAGTGCTGTCCATTGTATGAACTGACATGACTGCTCCATGGTATGGTTAAAGGGAAGGTCTTTATTGTCGATATGATGGAGAATTCGTCCAGGGATATCTGGACGAGCCCAGAGAAGAGAGAGAAAGTAGTAGACTAGACATGGCCAGCAGGCTAGGCCTGGCCAGGAGCAAAGGAGGACCAGGGTAGCGGTTGAAGATAAAGACAGAGAGAGGACCAACCAAGAGCAAAGGAAGCACATAGCTGAAATAACGGGCTTATAAGGAGAAATGCAGAGCTGGAGGGATGGAATTTCCCTCTGCTGGAGGATTTAGGGGTGAGAAGAGGTAAGAAGCTCCAGGAGGCCAGCATGGACTCTGAAATGTGTAACAGGTCCTTGTGGTACTGAGGGACCCTGGGGGCCGCATGTGCTTTGGCAGCTAATAGACACCTCAGCTATCCATTTGTCCCTTCTGCCAGTGACAAGGGAAATGGCTCCTTTAGTAGAGAAGAACCAGCTTTCCATGTTCCTTGTTAATGCTGTTTTTTTTTTTTTGTTTTTGTTTTTGTTTTTTGTTTTTTTTTTTGACTTAGAGCAGAGTCGGGGAAAATGAAGTTTCCTTTGAATCTGATTACCCCCTCCCCAAATCACAGCCCTTTCCTACACCATCAAAGCCAGCAATACTGTATCTATTCTTTTTTTAAAAAATATTTATTCTTATTTTATGTGAATTTGGTGGTTTGCCTGCATGTATAACTGTGTAAGGGTGTCAGATCTTGGAATTACAGACAGTTGTGAGCTGCCATGTGGATGCTGGGAATTGAACTCAGGTCCTCCGCAAGAACAGTCAGTGCTCTTAACCGCTGAGCTATCTCTCCAGCTCCACTGTAGCTATTCTTTCACTTCTACAATAGTTCTCTTGCAGAGAGACTGTTGCTTATGCTGGGTGCACTAAGATAATCTGGAACATTCTCCTGATCACGTGGTCAGGTGATTAGCAACTTTATTCGTATCTGCAGTCTTCCCCTTTGACATGGAATCTAAGATAGGTTCATAGATTCCAGGCACTTGGGTCATCAGAAGGAGGCATTGTCTTACTTACCACATGCAATGATAATAGGTGTATCACTTCAGGCAAATTGCTTAACTCTTCAATCCTTAGGCACTTCCTTTGTAAAGTAAGAATAATAGAGGACAGTTCATGGAGTGAGATAAGAATTACCTGAAGTAAATATACCTCACAAATTTAGCTCAGTATTTCACACATACTAAACAATTCTTGTAGTGTTTTCTCTTCATTCTCATAAATAAGCAATTACTGACACAGAACTCCCACACATGTGCCCGAGACCATGATACCATTAAATGATGCTTCCAGCCATCCCAGACAGCAATAGAGACAGCAAAGCCTCAAGAGTCTGGTTTCCATACCTCCTGCTGGTCTTGAGCCTGGCTGACACATGCCCTCTTTGTGACGGACACTGTACTCACCACCATCAAGGATTTGGGCACTTGGCAGAGATTGTCCTGATTAGTGCTCTTGTTATAAGGACAGATGACTCAGTGTATACGATTCTGGCAAACAGTTCCTGCTTCTATGTATGGTCACAGACATCCCAAAGAAAGCAGTCAATGCCAACACTGGCTTGAGACACAAACAAGCATATGGTGATATTTATCATTTCAGGTACCCTCACCTTGGAATCACTTATTACTTCTGCCTTTAGCCAGTAGGAGCATCACACCAGTCTTCTGGGGCAACTGAGGTAAATCCCTGTATCATGAAGACATAGCTCATCTTGGCCTCACACACTGATTTCTGTTCCTGGGTCTCTCTTTTAGGCCACACTTCACCATAGGCTTTCCAGCAAGCAGAGTGGCCTTATGGGGGTGAAGTGGATCATGTGGGTTTCACTTCCTCCTGTAACTGCCCTCATCTTCTGCCCGTGTGTCCAGACTCCCCACAGAGCAGTCCCTACCACACTCTTAGTCAGGGGCTCCCCCTTCCCATAGGCTTCTTCTCACTCCTAATTATCTGGACCTTTGCTGTATTTCTTCTTATGAAGCTGTCTGTCCTTGGATCCTGATTTCTATCAATCCTTGGGCTGAAGTGAGTTAGTGAAAACATAAGAAGAAGCTGATAGATGTCTGTTCCGACAGTCTTCTAGGGCTGAGTCTTTCCACCTACTGAGAAAGCCCTGGGCATATTGGTGGCTTCCAGTGTCATAAGGGACCCTGTGACATTCCACAGGTGGGGACAGTCTTTCTGATATTGCCATCAGAGATGTCCCATTGAAAATGCCAAAAGCTTCCATCGAAGGACCCTTTTCTAACTGGATCACCAGTCTTTGCAAAGTTAGAGGTACCTGTTTGATGATCCTTGAATAACAAAAATCAGGTAGGTTATTTTTTTTTAATGTGATTTTGCTCTGTTTTGAATATGTAGTGTATATGTGTATATATAGTATATACATGTTCATGAAGAACTAAACACATTCCAAGAAGATGTCTAATCTCACTGAACCTTATCTGCATCTTCTATAAAGAAGGAGTGATACTCCCCACCCCAAACTCACTGGGTAATGAGAGGTCTCAAGGATTTCCCACAGTGCCTGGCTCGAAGTAGCTTCTAATAAATAGTAGCTATTATTCGGGGTGGTGATGAGTCTCTAGTGGTCATGATGAAGGTTCTGGAGGGGACTTATTTTCTCATTGCTTACCCTCTATTACGTAGTTACCAAATGTGAAACTATGTGTCATTTTAAATCCAACTAGTATGCTGCAGGTCACAGGACCGTGTCGACAGCTATATTCTCCCATCATGCCTGCTTTCTGGAAGGAGAACTAGAGTGCTTATGGGGTCATCCTGGGATTGACTGAAGTGGGAGTTCCCCCAAGGGTCTCATCTTGTTCTTCGAGGAGACCAGACTTAAGCTTTGGCCTGCATCAGAGTTACCTGGAAGGCAGGTTAGGGTATGTGTTATCGGGCCCGCTCTATCATCTCTGCTTTAGCATGTGTGGGATAGGGCATTTGCAACATTCTCCATAGTTGCTGTTCTTCCCATGAAGCTCTGTGAACCCAGTAAGAATACAAACACACTTGGTCAGCATTGACACAGGGATGGCATGGGAGGAAAATATTGATGCTGTCAGCCTGGGGAATATATTTGGAGAACCATTGAGTTGGAGAAATAGGAACATAACTAGATCTATCTGGATCCTTCTAGTGAATTCTTTCAAAGAGAGCATTTGTTATTTCTGTCATCTAAGTGCTTTGTGGCCTCTGCTGCTGAGCCTTACTGCTAAGTGGTGTAAATTGGAGACTGAGTTAGAAACAGTTCCAACTTTGTTGAGGAAGCAGACCTTTATCTATGGCTGTTGCCTTCTGCCCTCTCAGGGCCAGGCAGAGTGACTTCATAGTTATGTTCAAATACCTTCCAAGACAGAGTCAAGGCCACGTACTTGCTGATGTTCTGGGGTAACTTGACACTAGTCTCAAGTCAACACCTTGAAGGATAGACCTGTGTCCCATGGTGGCTACTGGCAGGACAGAGTGGCCTTTGCCTGCTTTGTGAAGACACTGCTTCGGCCATTGGCAGGTGCTCGTCTGCCTCTTGGTGACTGTCTTTCTTGCACAGTGTTTGACAGTTGCCTGTCAGCTCAGCATCAGATTTCAATGTTGTTTGGATTTTCCATGTCTTTGTGACCTCTGGTCCCAGGTTGATGACAGGCTAGCTTGTTATTTCTGGGTATTCCCCGTTGAGATAACAGGCTGTCTTGCTTGCATACCCCTCCCCCGCCCATCCGTGAGTGAATCAGCTTTTAAGGGCTGTGGTGTTTTTCCATAAATCTCTTCTGTGCCCCATTGTCCATATTGATGCGCTTCAGGGACAGAGCTGAAGAAGAGGTGTGTGAGATGCCAGTATGTCAGGGCTGAGGGAGATTTCCATCAGCTTGAATCAGAGCTAAGGGAGGAAATACTCTCTAACTTTTGAGGCAGACTCCCTGGAGTTCTGGATATAGCCTGTGATCAGTCAGGAGGACAGAGGGCTGTGCATCTGATAGGATTCTATTCTGTACAGTTACAGATAAACTTCTATCATTTTTCTTAAGTGATGAAGATTGATGCCAAAAACCAGGGCCAGGGTCTGCGAGGACTAAAGAGCACAGCAGACAAATATAAGTTTGATAAGTTTGTTAATTGCAATTGATTGCAGCAGCTGTATGGAGTTCAGGTTCAAAAACACACTCTGAGGTCAGAGAAGGTAAAGAGGGCCTGATCTTGGAATTGTGTCTGCTGGGCATAGGGTGTCAGAGTGACCTTTAGTGACCAGTGTCATGGTTACTCATTTCTGTCTACAGTTTGGGAAATTAAGTTCTGGTAAAATAAAAGGCCCTTGTTAGGTCAAATAACCCATTGGTCGTAAATGCAAGACCAGAACTCAGATTATCCAACATTATTACTTCAGTACATTTCCAACCTCTTAGGAAGAGAAGCTGTGGAAAGTAGTTGAGTTCAAATCTCCATTATTACCTGCTATGAGATTCTGGGCACCACTTAGAATTTTTGTGATTTAGTAAAATTAAATAAAAACATCCATGGCATTGTTGGGAGGTTGCATATACATGGCATGTGGCTCAGAGTCTCACACACTCATGCTCAATATCTTTCCTGTTCCCAAAAGTAAATACTGTGGGTTATTTGGATGGCCATTTTTGGAGGCACTTTGAATATCACTGTGATAATTTGACTGTGCAGATCTGTTTTCTTTCCCTGGAGAGCTTCAGGTTTGGCATTTGATGGTCTTCAAGGTTTTTCCAGCTCCAAAATCTTGTCTGTTCGTTTGCATGGCTAGGGATAAAACCCAGGACCCTTTGCATGCAATGAAAATGCCTAGGCACTAAGCTGTACATCCAGACTTTAGCTCAAAAATCTCTGTGATTGCAAATGATTCTCAGGACTTTCCTTCAGTTGCTTCTATGAGCTGGTGCTTTGGAAATTGGCCCTAGAAGGACTTCTGGAGCCTAACCAAGGTCATTCCAGGCATAATGCATTCTGATCTCCATGCAGTAATTCATAGCACAAGACACCAGTGTACTGCTATTGCATGGTGGGGTGGATTTCTTTAACCTTTCAAGGGCAGGGACTAACCTGAGTCACCCAGTGTCTCAGCACCCTGTAGAGGGCCTTACATGTGAAAACTATGGGCTTGAGGAAAAACATCCAGGGTTACCCACAGCTCAGAGAATTAAACTTTGCAGGGGTGCAACTGAGTTGGTTGGCTTATAAGTCTGAATCTCTGGCCCTGTCACTTCCACTTGTGACCATTTGACTTCCAGACATTAAATGGGGAAACAGTGAAATGACCCTCTGTCCTTGAGGCAGTAGCTAAATGAACAAGTAAGCAAGGCTGACATTTATCTGGTGAGGCTGGATGAGCTGTAACCCATTATCATGAATAGCTGTGTCTCTTCTGAAAGCCATTCCAGGTACAGGTTAACTAGAACATTCTGCCCTTAGGAGGGAGGCAAGGAGAAGATGGGGTAGGCAGGACCCAGGAACATGACACAAGAGAGATTTATAAATAGGAACATGGAAACTTGGGGAAGAAGCCAAGCAAGGCAAAGGAGAATGGGCAAGTCTCAGAGAGACCATTCTGAGATGCTAAAAGCTAAGCAAACAGAAGCCAGATTTTTTTTTTGGAGAGCCGTTATGTAAGTGCTTCCCCAGATTAGGCTGGAAGGATCAGATGGAAGCTGCAGAGAGAAGCATCCACAGGAGGAAAGACAAGCTTTGGTGCTCACCCCGGTTCAGGCTCTATCCAGTCAGCATGCTAACTCCATGCCCTATGTGCACCCGCCTCTGGACTAAGTGTAAGGGTCACAACCATAGATAAGGCTCCGTCTCTATAAAGGACACACGTGGCTCACAGTATTTTCACCATATCACAAGCTGTTCTGCATTGTATCATGCTTTTTTATTTTTTTCTATGAATTGACACCATTTCTTCACCCGCACCACTTCCATTCCTCTCTGAGAACACACCATCCTTCTTTTAGGTGTATTGTTTTCGACCCCAATCCCACTCTGTATATGAAATGTCTGTTTCCCGAATGTGCCATCTTCAAAGGCACAGCCATGAGAGTATCTCCCTTGGATTCTTCCACGGACACTCATAAAAGAAAAAAGACCGTTTTTTTTTCCAAAAGTGCCCCTCTGCTGGAGTGAAGTCAAGTGTCGCCCAGATGAGTTTCTTGACTCAGAAAGACAGGCAGCTGGGAGGGATAAGAGTGGCAGATGGTGAGTGTCAGAAACCACAGACACACACAGATACACACATATACAGACACACACATACACAGACACACACACACAGACAAACACACATATACAAACACACACACATACACAGACACACACACATATACAGACACACACATACACAGACACACACATATACAGACACAGACACACACACATATACACACACACAGGCACACACACATATACAGACACACAGAGACACACACATATACAGACACACACACATGCACAGACACACACACATACACAGACACACACATATACAGACACACACATGCACACACACATATACAGACACACACACATACAGATACACACACATACACAGACACACACACAGATACAGACACACACAGAGACAAGCACACATACACAGACACA
>PVIH01007465.1:0-66378 GCA_004025045.1 Sigmodon hispidus | reverse complement strand
CACATACACAGACACACACACAGATACAGACACACACACATATACAGACACACACAGACACACACACAGACACACACAGAGACAAGCACACATACACAGACACACACACACAGGCACACACATACAGACACACACACACACACACACATGCACACATGCACACCATTGAGAGCTGCAGAGCCCCTGCTGTATGTCCTTTGCTATTCTCTGGTGCTCACAGGCAGTGTCCAGGCTCCTTTCCACACACTCCTCTCCCAGGGTATAGAGGGATGAAACGTGCATTGAATTCCTACTATGGGTACGGAGTGAACAGTGTTCTAGGCACCTTGTGTGTAACTAGACTTAGTTCTCAGAACAACCTGTGAGGTAGGGTCAGGAAGCAGATTTTCTTTTCTTTTTTTCTTTCTTTTTTTTAAAAAAACTTTCTTCCTTCCTTTCTTTCTTTCTTTCTTTCTTTCTTTCTTCCTTTCTTTATTTGCCTTGGTGTTTGCCTGGAACTGGAACTACAGACAGTTGTTAGCTGCCATGTGGGTGCTGGGAATTGAACCCGGGGCCTCTGGAAGAGCAGACGGTGCTCTTAACCGCTGAGCCGTCTCTCCAGCCCCCGCAGATTTTCTATGTAAAAAGTGAGTGATGGTATGTAATCTGTTTAAGATCACAGAGCCGGTAAGTGACAGAAGCTGTGACTGAGGAACAGAGACCACCAAGAGAGGTCATTCTAGCCTTTGATTTGGGCCTTTGCAATGCAAAAAAAAATGCAAAGAAATATTTTTTTTCTTTCTTAGATACTTTTTATTTTTTCCTTAGAGACTTTAATTTATTCAGCTTGAAAGCTTAGTTGAATCAAAAGTAAAAATAAAAAAGTAAGCTATGAGATTTTTTTTCTGAATTCTAAATGTAGCTTAAACATAGTTTTTCAAAAAAAATTTTTTCTAACAGAATAAAATACACTAAGATAAAACAAAAACCATTATGTCAAAGTTGGATGAGACAACAGAAAAATAAAAGAGCCCCAAGAGAAGGCACCAGAATCAGAGACCCACTCGTTCACACACTCGGAAGTTATAATGGCTATATAATTATATGTATCTGCAGAGAACCTGATACAGACCCTGTCTGATGCATCTGTCTCTGTGAGTTCATATGAGCTTCACGCAATTGTTTTAGGGTGCTTTGTTCTTCTGGTGTCTCCATTCCTTCTGGCTCCCCCCACCTCTTCTGCTTCCTCTTCTGAGGGGGTTCTCTGAGCTCTGGGGGAGCAAGATTTGATGGAGACATCTCACTAATAGTTGTGTGTCCCAAGGTTTATTTCTCTCTTTGTATAATATCTGGCTAACAAGCTCTATATTTGTTTCCTGCTTCAGGGGAAGGCCTCTCTTCTCATGACTAAATAAGACACCAGTATATATATATACACACACAGCACAATATCATTAGCAGTCGTTTTATTGGTTTTTTTTTTTTTTTTTGACTAAAGATATTTGGCTTTACCCTATGTCTCTGGGCTATCTAGTTTCTGGTTCTTGGTCACCAAGTCATGTCAGATTTGGTCTCCTTCTCATGGAGTGAGCCTTATGTCAAATCAAACATCAGTTGGTTACTCCCACAATGCTTGTGCCAGCATTACCCTAGCATAGTTTACCGGCAGAACAGATTGTGGACCACAGGTTTAGCACAAAGAAGCATCAAGTTAGGGCAATAGCTACAAGGAACGGGGAGAGGTAGGTACTGACCTGAGCTAAAACTAATGGACAAGAAAGAAGGGCCTGTCTGAGTGATAGGCGGAGAGCACTGAGATATTTCTGTTCTTGCTGGAAACCCGAGAAAGGTCAGGAGGAGGCTGTGGCACAATGGCCGGTAATGAAGTGGGGGAGGTGACCATAAACGGTAGATGGACTTGACACAAAGGTCAGAGTTGGGCCCCAGAGGACTCTAGGGACAGGTGAGCTGCAGGGAACAATCAAAGGTGGCTTCTTGGCTTTCAAAAGTGATGACAGGCATCCCCACAGCTGGGGTGACTCAATGGTACAGAGGATGTGTGGCCAAGGATGAAGAAAAGGAAATGAACTGACATGTAGATTTCTGTTTAGGGGATGGTACAATCTTTCCAGTTTTATTTAGAAAAAGAAGGTCATGGGTACAGAATCTGCAGCTAACAGCTCTAACTACTAGAACCTAATAGTCTTGCTCCATTTTCATAATAATTAAATTCCTTTTGGTGGCTATGAGATTAAAGTAATAGGAAAAATTCTCTCTACTCCTGGCTTTCCATTTTTGGCAGTCTGTGGGTAAAGTTCCTTTCAAACAGATCTAATTAGCATAGTTACAATGTAGTTACAATGGACTAATTGGGTACCCAAACTTGACAATGATCTAAATGTGAACAAAATGACTGAAGAGGAGATGAATGGATACATTTGACAGAAATGTTGCTTTTTGCTGACCTTGGCCTCCCAAACTGGTTTATCAGGAAGATAACGATGTTTGCTGGGTTAAACTTCCATTGCCTAGAGACAGAAAGAGACACTTAGCTATAGTCCTCTGGAACTCTGGAAACAGAGAGGAAAGTTTGTAGCAATGTGGGGACAATGCAGTGTTCAGAGGAATGGGATGGCCCACAGTGTATCTCTGGGGAGACTCAAACCCCTAGCCAGTATATCTGGACCTGCGTGCTGTTTCTTTTCTGGGAAGGGGCAGAATAGGTTAGTGATATGTTCTGCTCTGGAGTTATTATGGGTAAAATTACAGCTCTATATGCCCAAGTATTGAGGCATGGGACTTAGGAATCCTACTAAAAGAGACACAGATGTCAGGAATTTGTATTGAAAGTGACAGTGTCTCTGGCTGGAGCCTCTGCTTATTTAGGAAGAGAGGCAGTTCTGTACAACCTAAGTTTTCCCCAAATTGCTGAGTGTGCTGGCTCCTCTGTGAACACAGCCTCAGAAGAACAGAGCAGCCAGCCATGGCCTATGGCCTTTTACTTAGGCTATAAAAATTTGAGGTTAATAAAAACCTCTTTCTGCCTCCCTCCCAAAGCACTTAGAATAGAGCCCAAGGCATATGGAGCATTATGTAAATGTTAATTTCTTACTGTTCTTGTGTTATTATTATTCTTTTGGTCCTCACCCTGGGAGGCACAGGTCAAAGTTAGTCATTTTATGGATAATGGAAAGATTAACCTGCTTAATGCATGCAGGAAAACAAACCACGGCCAGAGTCAGCCTGATACTGTAACACCTGTTCTCACGCATGAGTTTGTTTGGTACCTAATGACCCCCCCCCAAGGCTCTTTGTGTGTGTGGGAGGGGTTGGTGACTAGGGTATCAAGGATGCCTTGAAGTTTTGAGTCTCCTGTGGCCAGAACACTAGGATTTTAAGTGTGCACCATCATGCCCGATTTTTACAGTGCTCAGGACCGAATCCCAGGGCTCTGTGCACATGCAAGCCTTCTCAGTCCCAACAAACCTATTCATCTAGAGCTAGATGTGGGTCTGAATCCAGATCCAAATGTTTGCTTACCTTATAACCCAGAGCTGGTTTCTATAGTGTAGTGGGATTATGCTGGTAATGTAAATATTTGTCCCGCCTATGGGTTTAATAAAAACTGATTGGCCAAAGGCAAACAGGAAGTGTGGGTGAGTCTACCAGGCTAAGAAAACTCAGAAACATCTCAGAGCAGAGACAGATGCCAGACAGAGATGCCAGAGTCACTGGAGCTGCCAGGAGACACAGAGGAAATGCTGCTCTGAGAAAAGGTACCAAGCCACATGGCTGAACAAGATGGGTTGAGTTCAGATGAAGGAGCTAGCAAATTATATGCCTGAGCTCTAGGTCAATCAGCATACACAAAATTAATATAAACTTGTGTGTGATTATTTGATGCTAAGTGGGGCTGAGAGTGGGACCAAAACCTCAGGTCCAGGCCCAGAAAGTCTGGGCCAGCACCATTTACAACACAATAGGGGTTCTTTGTATTTATATATTACAGGAACACAGTTGTACTTCATTCCCTGGGAAGGAGCATGCACATATTTACTAGCAATGGTTTGTTTGTTATGAGTTACATTTAACTAAATATTATCTAGAGGACAGCCTAGGAGGAAAGCAACACTCGGTGGCCTTGGCATATGGGAGTCCTCCTCCCACTAAAATGACAATAATAACAACAATAAGGAAAAGAGGAATCTAAGGGCCAAAACCCACTTGGCCAGAATATGAAATATTTGCCTTTTCTACCAATGGTCATTATCCCCTAAAGCCAATATTTTAAACCTTTATTCGTGTCAAACTGCCTGTGTGTGTCTGTTTGCCCAATTCCTAGGCATTTCTGAAATCTGACTCTATCAAATGCTGCCCTTTCACACTAATTATAAATTAATATCAGATAATGGATTTGGGCTCCCACCATTGGGATGAGACACAGTTACCACGCGTGTTAAAATAAAAACTAAATACACCCTGCTTATTAGCTCAATTTGGGTCGTGGCACACTCTTTTCGCAAAAGAAATTGACTTTCCAGGTTAATTTTGCTGCTTGTGCATTTTTGTTTTTACAATTTTATTTATTTTCATTTTATGTACATTGGTGTTTTGCCTGCATGTATGTCTATGTGAAGGTGTCAGATCCCCTGGAACTGGAGTTGCAGAGTTGCCATGTGGTTACTGGGAATTGAACCTCAAGTCCTCTGGAAGAGCAGCCTCTTAACCACTGAGGCTTCTCTCCATCTCCTTGTGTATTTCTTTATATTACACCAAGAACATCCTTTCCCACAAGAAGGGTTCAACTTTGAATTGGTAGATTGCATTTGTTATCAGGGAGGCATTTGGACCATGATCTAACCTTTATTGTAATAATGCACAATGTTTTGTGTAACCAAAGTGTTAGCCTTGGAAATCATTTTGCTTTGGTATCTTTGCTTCTCTAAACTTTTGTATTAAATGTTCTTTTAGTCAAATATTTGAAAATATTTTTACTAGGATAGACTAAAAAATAGAATTGCTGGTTCAAAAACTGTATAATTGCTTTCCTAAGCTATATGGTATTTGCAGACAACTTGTTCTTTTGTTTAGCTCTTAGTGAACACTTGTACAAATTTCTTGGCATCGAGGCTCATTTTTTAAAGGTTTACTTTATGTGTATGGGGGTGTTTGCCTACATGTCTGTGTTGGTGCCTGTAGAGGTCAGAAGATCTCCTAGAACTGGTGTTATAGAAGGTGGTAAACTGCCATGTAAATGCCAGGAATGGAGGCCAGGTCTTCTTCAAAAGCAGCAGGTGATCTTAATCGCTGAGTCACCTCTCCAGCCCCCATCATTTTCCATCCATGCATACACATTATTTTATTTCTAAAATGTTTAGGAATAAGTTTTAGAAACCATGCTTTTACCCCACACCTTTCAGCATATACTTTATAAGACAAAGGCAATTCTCTTACATGCTATTAAGCTGTGAAAATTAAAATGAAATTATTTACATATTTTTGTATTTATCTATCAACTGTCATCTGTCTATTATGCATCTATTCTACCATCTATCATATTTTCACTAATTCTACTACCATTTAATACTATTCTTACTGCTTAATAGAAAGTAAGTCTTGGGTCATTTGTTGCATTTAGCTGTCTCATGTCTTCAGATCGCTTGAATTTTTAATGCATTTTTTTTGTGACAGTGTTCTTGTGTGCAGCCCTGGCTGTTCTGGAACTTGCTCTGTAGACCAGGCTGGTCTTAAACTCAAAAATCCACATGCCTCTGCCTCCCCAGTGGAGGTATTAAAGTCATGTGTTACGACAGCCGAACACTCCCTGAATTCTGAACAGCTCTAGTTCTTTGCCGTTTGTGACACTGACATTTTTAAGGAGTATGGGTCATTTAACATAATGCCTCATTGTGAAATTGGTTTGGCTAGCATTTCCCCATGATTAGATTCAGGTTATAGATTTCTGGCAGAAATACAACAGAAGTACATTATGTTCTTTTTGGTGAATGAACTTATGAGGTACATCATGTCTCTCTGTTTCTGTGATGCTAACCTTGGTCAAGGTAGACCACTCTTCCCATTAGAAGTTACATTTTCCCTTTGTAATTAATAATTACTTTTAGTGGGAAACTCTTCAAGACTATGTAAGAACCTATTTATCACTTTTATTTATGCTTACTAGGTTTTATATTTAAATCAATAGATGCCAATTATGAGCATCGCAGATGGTAGTTTTATATTTCCATTATTCATTAGTTGATTTTATAATTTAAGAAAGATTTTTTTCTGCACAACTTGTTTGTATCAGTGCACTGATCCATGGCTGTCACTCTGTGCTGTGATGCTCACACTGTTCCAGATCTGGCCTATGGTAATGCATTCAAGCTGGCTTCATCTTTATCTACAGGCAGCAGGAAGTGATCTGAGACACTGGGGGTAACTTGAGCATAGGAGACCCTAACACCCACCCTCATAGTGACACACATCCTCCAACAAGGTCATGCCTCCTAATAAGTTTATCCCCTGAGTTTATGGGTGCCAATTAAATTCAGACTCCACAGAGAGGTGGTGAGGAATCAGAATTCAGAAGTCTGTATATTCTGTTCCTTCTCCACTGTCACCACCTTAGGGACGCTCACCATACTTACCTCCCTTCCAAGGAACCGTGATTGCTTCCTCCACCTCACCTCCCACACAGTACCCAGATGACCCTTTGAAAATGCAAATAATATCAGCTTTCTCCTTTTAAGGAGGACATCTCTACAGAGTAAAGCTCCAACGTTTGATCTTTCTTGGTCTCTAGGTCCTGGGTGATCTGACCCTGAATGCTTGCTGTCTGTGGATCACCTCCTTTTCTTTCTATGCTCTGGGCTCCTCATACACAGCCACATGCAATTCATTACACCTCTTCTTTCTCCTGGTCTTCTTCCTTGTGCTCTCTGTATAACTCTAATTCCAGGATGCTTCTCGGGGTTCTGATCGGATACTACTTCCTCCAGGAAGGTTAGCAATCCTCATAGTGGGGTTTCCCACATGCTTGCATTTTTTTTTCCTCCTTGCACTCTGTTTTGGGCACCTTGTATTTTATCTGCTTACTGCTTTCCATCCTCTGGTAGACTATGCATGCTAGAAAGATAGCTCCTGCTCTATCATCAGCACCTTGTAGCACACACAGGACTGTGCTCCCTGCTGAGAACGGAGAATGGTGGACTGTTAGAATGGTGATCTGGCTTCAGAGGCTCTTGCAGCCTTAGGGAGTGAAGAGGAAAAATGATGGGTGGGATGAGAAGAAATGAGAGGGAAAATTACAGGCACATTGACCACCAGAGCTTCCTATATTCCAGCCTTGGGAGTCCACTGCTGCATCCAATAAAGTTTTGCTGGTTCAATCAGCCTTGGCCACCAGGCACTGTCCTATAGCAGGCAGAGGAGGGGTTATCGAACAGATGAGGGAGCACAGGGTTAATGGGAGAGTATGGGGCACATTTGGTATTAAATGAAGCAGTGTGTTGATGATCTTTAAGCAGACTGTGTACAATGAGATCTGTATAAGCTCTGGATGGCAAGTAGATGCAGACACCCGTTTCCTTGGAAACCACACATTGAGATAGATGAACAATTGTTGTGTCTAGGAGTCCTTTGTTTGGAACTATCACAGGGACATCAAGATTGCCTCTTTGAAGTCAACGTGATTTAGAACTTCTGGGTGAGAGAGATATTTTAGTCTTCCTCATTTCAGGCCACTGTCCTTGAGATTCTCTCAGGAAGTAGGAAAGCAGCCTTCATGATGAAGGGCATGTGTGGTACCATTATTTACCTCAGCCATGCACCCAAGGAGTCACTGCAGTCCTGTGTAGCCATCTGTCTTATCTACTTGTCTGTCTGACATGATGAAAGGCCAGGAAAATTTTTACTTTCTCTTAATTTGATATTAAATTTCATTTTCTTGGGGTTCATGAGTGTTCTACCTATCTGTGATTTCTATAACTAACTACCTCAGAATGAATGCCTTAAACAGGCAAAATGTCAAATTCCACAGATCTAGAAGCCAGGATCCAAAAGCCTGCTGACAGCTCTGCCTTGTTTCTAGATTTTGCTTACTGCCCATGGTTCCTGATGCTGCTTGGCTTATAGACACATGTCTTAAGTTGCCCATCATCACCATCATCACCATCGTTACTATCATCATTTTTTTTAAAGATAGGGTCTCATGGAGTTCAGGCTGCCCTGGAACTTACTCTATAACCAGGACCAACTTGACTTTCTGACCTCTCTGCTCCTACCTCCGAAGTGGGGAGGATTTTAAGTATTTGTTCTCACACTGGTTTATGCTGTGGTGGGGACTGAACCCAGAGCTTCATGCACGCTGAGCAAGCCTCCTACCACTGAGCTCAGTCTCCAGCTCCTTGGTCTCCATCTTGAAATCCTCTTTCTGTGCTTTTCTTTTTACATGACTGACGGTCTTCCTGTAAGGACACGATTCTGTTGGATTAATGGCACACGCTACTTCAGTATGGATTCAGATCAGTTTAGCCAATTATATCTCTAACAACTGTATTCCCAAGAAAGAGTAAGTAATTTCAGGCAGGTTAGAACCTCAACCTACCTTTTATGAAAGACACAATTCAACAGGGAAGAACAGAGCAAATTTATTTCTAGCTGTATGTGGATCAGGGTCTCCATGCTACCCAGATTTAGAGGGACAGTTGTTTAGGAGCATCTCAGAAGTGCTTTAGGATCTATGTTTTGGTTTTAACATTGTCCTTATAATGACTGCATGGTAAAACATACGGCACAGAGCACGCGGTAAATCTGGGGTCTGCAAGATCATGTTTGAACTCCCAGCTGTGGATTTGTTTGATGCAGCAAGTAGACTCCCAAGTGGCAGCTGCTCCCTAAAGCGGCAAACCCTAATGATGGGAAAGAGTCAGCCTGGAGGGATGGGTTTGGCGGGGAGGGCGGGACTGATGAGTTGCAGGTTTAGCGCTGGCTGGTGTGGAAGCAAGAGCTGAATCCATCCACCCCAGCTGTGTTTATTAAGTACCGTGGACAACAAACACACAAACCCTGTGGGCTTTTGTTTCACATCTGCGAAGTGGGGCTAATGTCTCCTATCCCATTGGCTGGTGTGAGAATTAAGGTCAAAACTGGGCCTCAGGGATTGAGGAAAGCAGTCGGCACCGAGAAGCACACAATGAATAGTGAGCAGAGAAGACAGAGAAGGAAGCTATAAAGGGAAGACAGCCCCTCTGGTCGTCTCTGCTTTCCAGTCAGGTGTCCTCATTGTGTAGGAGTGTAGACAGAAGTAGGCATTCTAGGGGTTCATGATCAAATGGAGGAGACAGCGAGGCAGGTGTCAAGGTACTGCCAGTATCATGTAGATTGGGAGTTGGTTTTAGTGTGGATCCAGGTACCAAGCGCAGCAGCACAGACTCTCAGCTTGCTCTAGGTGGTCTAAGTCTAACTCAACCACATGAGCTTACACTCCCAGCCTCACAGGCCAAGCCCAGCCCCCACCACATGGTGTCACACTCCCAGCCTCCTTTTTTCTCAGCATTTGGTTGGAAAGAAAAGGGACAAGAGAATGTAGAGGCCAGGTTTTAGACATTGCCCTCCCCTGGTGTAGATTTGTTAAAGATGCGTTACATTTGTTTATGTGTGGAACGTCTGTTTAATGATGCAAAGATGCATTGCATTCTTTTATGTTGCATTTGTTTAACTCTGCGAAGTTGTGGTACTTTGTCTAAAACATCTGATTGGTCTAATAAAGAGCTGAATGGCCAATAGGAAGTCAGGAAAAAGAATAGGCGGGGCTGGCAGGCAGAGAGAATAAATAGGAGGAGAGATCTGGGAAGAGAAGATGGAGGAGCAGAATAAGAAGGAGGACTCCAGGGGCCGTCCATCCAGATACACAGTGAGCCATAGAGTAAGAAGGAAAGAAAGGTAAAGATAAAGATAAAAGCCCAGAGGCGAAGATAAATGGGATAATTTAAGAAAAGCTGGCATGACCCAAGCCAGGCTAAGGGCAGGCATTCATAGGAAAGAATAAGTTTCCATGTAATTTATTTGGGAGCTGGGTGTTGGGCCCCCCAAAAGCCAAAGAGTAAATAAGTAAATGATCAACAGCACCCCTTTCTCAACCACCACTGAGAACAAGACGCCTTCTGTTTTAGAGAACTTAGTTTGTAAGTACTATGCACAGATGACCCATTTCAGTTCGGGAGCAAACCCTTGAGAGTTAAGCCAACTCTGATACAAGCAAGCCCAGAGCTAGGCAATTCTGTGAAGTTACCAGCTCAGCCTTCCTACCTTTGGTATAGAAATGATGATGACCGTATCCACCACAGGACCCAGCTAGTCAATGACACCAGCCTTCTATGGAACCAAATATCCACAGTGCCATCAGCCAAGAGACCTCCAGATGTTTATCATGGGAGGAGCGAGACACTTAGTGTGAAAGAGACACCTCCAGTACTGCAGTACCACACACGCAGTCATTTTTAAGTATTATTCCTAAGCCACTTTGAATGATGCAGTAACCTCAGCTAATGGAGAGAAATGACACCACATGGAAATGACTCCAGGCTCATCCTCATCTGGGGCTTTGGGAACAATCGCATCCCTAAAAACATTTGCCCTCTTTTTCTTTCCAACTCCTACATGCTCTCAAGCACAGGCCTATGAACAAATCAGAAGCTAGGAAGGGGGAGGCTCACGCTGAGTTAAATGCAACTGGCAGACTTTCCATGATCTTACTTTAGATTTCATCATAGAACTTCTTTTTGGATAATTACAGTTTGTTTTTCGACTTTCCTCCACCCCACACCATAATCTAAGTTCCTTGTGAATAGCAATTTGTTTGGTTTGATGCTGGATCTCTGGCACCCTGTACACTGCCTGGCACTTGGGAGCATATGTTGAACAAATGGAACTGAGCAGATGATTGACTGACAACTACGGTTGTTTATATCCTGACAGCACCCAGGTTTAATATCCAAGCTTCTAGATTATCTCCTGGAAATTCTATTCAGAAAGTCTGGCTTATGGACCAAGGAATGGCATCTAAAAACCTCCATACATCTGGAAAGATCCATAAGAAATGAATCACTTTGGTTGCATGTCGAGGGGAGAGGTTGGGCAATTGCTAGCCACAGAGGAGAGAATTCCTTAACAGAGTACCGCTTTTCCTGGTTTTTATTGTGAATGGAACATTACATGCTCATAAAGGAAGCACAATTTAAATTGAATATTAAAAATTAAAGCCTAGTAATTCTGATAGGAGCCAGGGTTGAAATCACCCCTGGAGACCAGTTATTACAAGAGTCCAATTCCAAGGCAGTCTCCTGGATTCACAGTGGTCCTTGGGATGGTTTCTCGCTCAGCCAGTGGAGGAAGAACTTTGGAGGCCCTGAGACACACGAATGTGGGGTTTCCCACTCTTTTTAGCCAATGGGAAATGATTTTGTCCGGGTCATTGAAATGCAATGGGTTCTTTTCACCCTGTGGTGCTGGCACACTAGTCTAAAATTGTTCTGCTATGGCGACTTTCCATCTAGTCGTTATGCTCTGGACTGTGTGGACAGAAACTGCCACATTTATTTTGTATAAGTGCATATTAATTTATCTCATGTCAGAAGGCAGACCAAGAGGGCCTGAACAGATTAGCTCTTGACTCCACTTTCAGACACTCTATCCCACCGCCTTTTCATCATCATTACGGGATTTGAAAGCTACTGAGTTTTTTCTCTCCTTTAAAGCTGTTGAAAAGGAATCTGATCTTTGCAGAGCTCCATAGGTGCTCAGGGATTCCACCCGCCCTTGTGATGACGCAGGGTGAGGGTGTGGTGGATTGCGTGTTGGCTTCATCATGTGTCTTGGTATTTTCTCTGACTAGACGCAGATCCTGGCCTTGTGTGACCTGCGTAACCTTGACCTCTCAGAGCCTCATCTTCTTAAACAGAAAAAATGGTCATGGTATATAACATTTAGAAATGCAAAAACCTCAAGTTTGAGAAAGCATTTGCACTTCTCTTAAGGCTAGCTTCAGCAGGGTTGTATTTACAACAAATCCCACTGATGGCCCAGTGGGTAGCGTGCTTGCTACAGAGCCTGGCAACCTGAGTTCGATCCCTGGGACCCACATGGCAGAAAGAAAGAACTGACCGGTATAAGCTGACCTTTGATCTCCACCCATGTGATATGGCTGGTGTATGCTCTCTCACACACAGATCCATAAAATGTAAATATAAAGAAAGCTCATGTTAAAAACTATAATCCTCACTGTGGATTTTGAGGGTGCAAAGACAGTATAACTACAGCATTTGGAGGCGGGACCTTTGGGGAGAGATGTTAAGAAGAGACATGAGCCAGGCCCTTTCTCTTGGCATGTGATGCCCTTGCCACCCTGAGTCCTGTAAGAGTCTTCCCTAGAATCTAACCTTGAATTTCCCATCCTTCAGAACCATGAGCCAAATGACCCTTTCTTCCAAACACATTGATGTTATTCAATTGTAGTGGGAAATGCAGTATGACCTTATATCAAAACTCTTGATGAAATGTTAGACTTCCTGAAGCCCCCTGAAGAGGTGTTCAGAGACAATGGGATTAAACAGGCAATATGAAGAAGGATCTAAACCCTCTAAAATATACCTCCCGAAAGTCCTTCTCATCTTGGGATCGCCTTCTCTTCTCACTGCATTCTTCTTCAGTGCCTGCCTATTTCTCTTTTTACCCCTGAATCTGGTCTTCATTTGAATTCATTCATGCAATCCATGAAATTGCAGTCCAAGAGCCAGACAAAGATCCAGGCTGGCCACTGATCAAGATCCCAGGTGTAAAGCTCTCTCTGGAATCTTCCGGGTTGGAGAGAGTGGTAAAGCCGAATACCACTTCCCCAGAAATGACCTTGCCCAGTTCCAGGGCTGGGCAGCTTCAGGATGCACCAGCCACAGGCAGAGCAGCCTAGTAGCTGGCCTTGTAGGAGCAAGAACTCGCCACAACTGGACACCTGATGTGGTCCGCAAATGGTGCTGACGTCTGGAAAACCTCACTATCCACTGCAACAGCAGGTGGTCATAGCACAATCACATCTCCAGGGTGTCCCTGAAGGCATGTGAACAGTGGACCCAAGTTAGGATTTGAAACAGCCAGAAGCTACTGTGTGTAAAGCTACTGCAGATGCCCACATTACAGCATTGGGAGTGTGTATTGCTTTCATTATAACCAAGCAAAAATGAGAGCACTCTCTTGTCAAGACTCAATCCTTTAATCCACGTATAAAATTACAAATGCAGAACTATACCTATTTATGAAAATTGGGCAAAACACAAGTCATAAAAATGTGTGTTTTTCAAAGCTAAGGGAGTAGTGCCTGTGATATGTCATGGTTTATGTATCTCGGGGAATCAGACTGGCCCTCAGTGTTATGTGACACAGTATATTCTGATGAAATCTAAGGACTCCAGATGTCATAGCCTGAAGAAAACAGTGCACACCAAAGACACAGGGCCTTAGCTATACTGAGATGTTCCCTATCTACAGCATAGGTAGACCCTTTACTCCAAAGTCTAGGTAGCTAAAGTTAATGAAATAGAAAATAATATATGTATCACAGTAGCAATGTGAAATGGTCACTAGGTCAGATTTAAGGGGTTAGTTGTCTGGAGAGTCCCTGACTTAAAAACTAGAATAAAATACCCTTTGGAGATGAATGCAAATTATCAATATTATTGTGATCTTGCCTAGTAATTATATAAAAAAAAATGCCCAAAGCCAAGGGCCATTTATAATAGGGAGAATAAAAAATAAAAATCCTGGGAAGAATCTCTCTCTGTCTCTCTCTCTTCCTCCTTTCCTCTCCCATCCTCCCTCTTAGATCCAACCCTCATCATCTTGTCCTCACCCTATATGACTGTCCCTAGGACCCAACTGCCATGCGAGCTAATTATAATTTCCGAGTGATAATTATAGCGAGGACCAGAAGGCCAGAGTGAAGGCAGACCAGAGCCCAGGTGCCTGCGCGGACGTACAGATGCATTTGATTTTGTGTTTAAGGCTATTAGTTAGAGGCTAACTATCACTCACTGTGGTGACCTGTATCCATTCTTGATGGCTAAGAGACACTTTGTTAGTAATAAGGCCCCCCCCAAATCCATAAAAATTATAAGGCTCCATGAATAGTGGCAGAACCCTGGTGACAGAGAGATAAGGCTCTCACCATTGCACCACCTTTGCCTCTGTCTGTCAGACCTGGGACTCCAAGTCCCGGCCATTGTCTGCACATGCAATGACATCCCACCCCATCTCTAACTCACCTAAGGTGTACCTCCAAGCCTTAGATATTAGCCTTTGCTGTCTCCAGGAAACCCATGACCATAATAAAACCAATCACTTCACAATGACTGACAACTCTTACAAGTAACCAAGCAAAGGTAATTTTTTGGAAAATGATATGCAGTTTTTAGGTCACTAGACTATCAACTGGAAAAATGACACTGACATTGAAATTATTGATTCCTGCTGGTATTGTGTAATTTTCTGTAATATTTCTGGATCTCTGGGAAGTAGCTGCCTGCATTTTTGGAGGCCTTAATAGAGCTACCTTTTTAGTAGCTGCATATGTTTGGAAACTGAGCCTAAGGAAATCAGAAGACAACAGAATCTGGGGGAGTTGGCTCAGTGGGTCCTGCTGAGCAAGCAGCTCTCGGTTTACTTTCCGGAACCCGAGTAAAACCCGCACATGGTCGTGTGTCTGTGATGCCATTGTTCCTGCAGCGAGATGCGAACCAGGGACAAGAGGTCTCAGAAGCAAGTGGGTTAGCCAAGAAAACAACAGTAACACCCCGCCCCTCAATCTCAAACAATGGAGAGAGAATGTGAGGCCTGACCTCTGAAGCTGCCCTTCAACTTCCACTCATATGTTCATACAGAGACTAGACCAAGAATATAACAGGGACTGGGGGGGGGTGTAATTCAGTGAGCCTGCCTGGCATGTTCAAGGCCTTGGATTTGATGCTCTGCACTGCAAAAGGAGACTATGATAAATACTTAGCTTCTTAATTCCATGCATTCATAGAAGAAATCTGTAAAAGGACACTAGAAGGACCGTGTTCCTCTATCCTCAGATAACTGATTTAGTCAAGGCAGTGTATATCAGTGTAATGGAATTCTATGTAGCCATTAAAACTGATGCAATCTACATGTATTTATAAGAAAAGAACATTCTTTTGAAAACAGATTATAAAACAAGATGTTAGAGTTTTGCATCTGGGAAGGTAGCACAGATGTGATCTTTTAAAATTATTATTATTATTGCTATTCCTTTTTCTCTACTCTCCCACGGAGTCAAACCAAGACCCTTCCCATGGCACACAAAGCCAACGCACAGCACAGACTTATATGGAGAAGTTGACAGACTGCCTATGAACTCAGGACTTAGAAGATGCTTTTCTCATGAGGCCTCTGTTGGTTTTCTTGTTGATTTGGTTTTTCCTTGTATATGTTCAAACTGAAGTAATGAAGCCAGCAACCCAGAAACCCCACAGGCATAGTTATTAAAACTATAAGAAATTCTTTTTCACTATTTACACAAAGCATCCCAGCAAGATCCCACGAAGCCAAACTTCACAGTGTAAACTGTAAAAGCAAGAGCCTAGAGTCACACCCTCCAGCTCTGTCGGGTTGCCCAGCAACCCTCAAGGACAGTGTCAGAAAAGGCCAGGGAGGAGGCTTGTGCTCATTTTATACTTGAGGATGTTGAAACATGAAGGAGTTTGTCTTGTCTTGTGGCTGGTACAGTTTTTGTATTGCTCAACTGCTTGATTCAATGCACTGCAGAGAAACCTCTGTTATTGCTACTGGCCTTGTTCAGGTTTGGGGTGGGGGGAATCCTCCGTATTGGCCACAGGGTGGGGCTGGAGAAAGGTCTTTCACATGTCCATAGCTTTCTCGCAGCTTGAACAGATGGCCCCTTCATGCTCACAGAGTTCCTGTCCATCAGAAGGAACAGACATAGACAGCCACCATTAGTCCTTTATTGCTGTTGAGTATTTGGCACTAAGTTTTGTGATCAATGGCCTTTGCAAATGGGTCCATAGGCATTCTTGCATTAGCAAAGGCCAAGTAGAGACGGGCAGAGAGAGATGGTGCTTCTTGAACTTGTAGAAGCTCTTATTTCTAGGTTGTCTGGCTCCAAGAGACTAGCTGCCAATTGAACACAGGAGGTTATTGTGTCAGGTGAAAAGACAGCTGGTCCATGTAAGTATTCCTGGCACTTCACATGGTGAAACCAACATGGTTCGGGCAGGACGCACCTCATATGGAGGCATACCCCTAGGTGTGGCTGCGTAAACCCATGCACATCCCTTCTCTTAAAAAGAGATGCTATGTTTCGATCTGTCTCTCCTCCTCTCCTGCTTTTCTGCTCCTGTATCCACCTGGGAATTCTAAATAAACTCTCTTGTGGCCTTGGTAGTGTGAGTGTGTGTGTGTCTCTTCTCACAGGCAAAAACAACACAACAGTCCAGATTTAGAAAGGAGGAAGTCACACTCCCTTCAGGGAGAGATGGACCATGCTGGTAACTCCTTGCCAAGTACAAATCCTAAGTCTTTTTAAGTTCATTCACTTAAGACCTAAAGATAGATACCTACAAAAGATAATTCCATTTTTAAAAAGTTTTACTTCAATTAATACAATAAAACGCTTTGTTAAATATTAAACAGTAGATTTCTAACATACTGAACTAGAAATGTCAGATCTTACAAGTCATAACTCAAACTCTGACAATAATATAGCCAAGCTGAGCATTAGTGTCTTTTATTAGAATTGCCAGAGATGAATGTCACAAAGTATTAAAAGTTTTGAAAGGTTCTGATTCACACAGTGACAAATACTAATCGTTAGGCCAATTCCTAATCAAATGAACAAAAAAACCACATCACACTGAAGGTCCTGCTACTCAATGCATCATGTTTAACTTTCAGCAAAGCACTGGAGACATGTCAAAAGTCAAGAAAAAGGCAGCCAATATGATGAACATTAGAACCAGACTCAGCTGTGGTTCAGAAGCTGGATTGAGGCCAACAGCACAAAGCATGAGAAATGCTGTTGATGCTGATGGAAGAAGAAGACAATAAATTGTAAACAAGATGTTTTGGTAAGTGTAGGTAAGTGTGCAGCCCAGATGGAAAGAGATCCTGGCAATCAGGAGCCCAGGCATACTGAGCACCGCAGCTCCAATGGAAAAGTATCCAGGCATTCAGGAGCCAGGAACACTGAGTGTTACAGCTGGATGGAAAGTATTCAGCCAATGAACACCACAGGCCACAGTAAGCCTAGGTAGCAGCTTACAGCCCTGCTTCAGGGAAAGGCTTTCTCTATGTTAACAGCTCTGCTCCAGCAGGAGAAGGCCTCCTTGAGAAGTTGCTACAGTGGCCAAAGTTTCTTCTTCGCTTCCCGCTTCCCTTCCACTGCTGGGTGCTCTCTGTTCAGTGAATGTAACAACTCAGGCCCAGCCAGGGAAAGTTCCCAGGGCTTCAAGAGTGTTAAAGCTTCGCTCCCTCAACTGATCTCCATCCAGACTCCATCCCTGCTGCTCCATTGAAAGATCTTCACCCAAACCTCATTCAAGAGATTTATTGGGAGGGAAGGATCCAGGAGAATGTGGCTGCCTCAGCCCAGGGTGGGTTGGGGCGGAGCTTTGGGCTCAGGACTTACATAGGGCTTCTTGGAAGGCCGAGCTTTCTAGGAAGACTTCCAGTGTGGTCAGATTTCTTTCTTTCTTTCCTTCTTCCTTCCTTCATTTCTTCCTTCCTTCCTTCCTTCCTTTCTTTCTTTTTTCCCCCCCTCTGATTTGGTTTTTATTTTCAGGCCCAAAATGTTTCTTTCGCTGGCTTTTTTGAGCTTTTTGGCTCTAATTTCAGGACCAGTGCACATTTTTTTCACTGGCTCTGATTCTAGGGCCAAATTGCATTTCTGTGGTGCTATTTTTTAGAGTCATGGCACATTTCTTTTTGGCTCTGTGTTTAGGGACAAAGTATTTCACTGTCGTGTCTTAGATCCAGGATGGGTTTCTTTCACTAGCTCTGAGTTCAGAGCCAGGGTGGGTTTTCTTTGGCTGGACACTTTTCCCTACATTAAGGAATAAAAGGGGTACATGGAAGGGAGAAATTGTGTGATTATACTGTAATTTCAAATAAAAAGGAAAACCTGAAATAAAGAAACTCCACTCTAGTAGAAATGAAGAGTTGCTTTGATGGGTTTGTCTATAGATTGGACAGGGTGTGGGAAGGAATTGGTGAAGATGGGTTGATTAAAATTTTTCAAGCTTAAATACAGTAAGAAACAATGATGTAAATAACAGAACAGAAAATTAGGATAAAATAATCTGAAAATTGGAATTAGATAATGGAGCGGAGGACTAACTGAACTGGTAATAGCAGGGCTTCCCAGTGCTCAGACCGACATTAGGTCACAGGGCCAAGAAATTGAGAGATCAGCAAAGCAGAAGAAAGCAAAACAGCTCTGTGTAGCTTATCATCTTCAAACTACAGAGAAATCTTTGGACCAAACCAGAGGATATAAAATATACCTTATAGATTATGTATTAAGAAATACATATTAAAATACATATATAAATAAAATTGCAGCAAAATTCTCATCAGAACCCTTGCAAACCAGAAAAGAATAGTTATACACTGAAAGTGTTGCAAGACAAACCCACCAATAAAGAGTTCTTACCCAGCAAAAGAGCTTAGGGGCAGAGAATTTCTCAGCAAGTCGAAGAAAAACTTATGAAATTCAATAGAATGTTTTTGTGAGAAATACTAAAACAGATTTTATGAAAAGTTGAAAAAATGATGGGTCATTAACTAGAAAGGAAGAACACCAGAGAAAGAAAAAGTAAAGGTAAAAGAAAATAATTCTTGACATTTAAGTTTTATTCTGAGTTATGTGGATATATATCTGTCTTGTGAAGGTATGTGCACATGAATGCAAAGCTGGGGCAAAGCCAGAAGAGAGCATTGGATCTCCCAGAACTGCAGTTACAGGCAGATGTGGGTGCTGGGAACCAAACTCAGGTCCTCTGGAAGAACAATACATTCTCTCTTTCTCTAAAAACAAAAAAACACTACAAAGGTATCGCTCAAGCTCCTCCAAAGAAAGTATTTTATTTCCCTTATTTTTAATTTATCTTGAAATAACTGCTTGTTAAAAAAATAATAGCAATAGTATATAGGACTATTATATAGGACTTAGCATGTGGATCAGTAAAATGAGTAACAACTGTATCATAAGAAATGGGCAAAGGAAAGCCACATAAAAGTGGAACAAGAGCACAGACTTCACAAGTCTTCTCTTACCACATACGCCATGGCACAATCAAACTCCTCCACACAAAGTTTAAAAAAAGGTGCCTATAATGCATAGGAAGCACTGCATAAGTTGAAGGTAGACACAGAGTATAGACTCATTTTGGAAAGTATCGGGTCAACATTACATTGTAAAATGTTAAACAATAGAGGGGCACCAACTAAGAACTAGGCACCATTTCTCTTGTATCTCAAAGCACCGCTTTTGGACAGCAGCCATTCTACTGTAGGCAGGTTGGAGCAGGCTCACTTCGTGCATATTTTTCTGTGCCTTATTCTCTTCGCTTAACTTTTTAGGGTCATTCTTCTCTGCATATTTAATAGAAGGATTTGGGAATACCAAGTCATGTTAGGAAATCTCACAGCAACAATGGATGATACAGCTAGAGAGAAACAGCTCCTTGGCAACACATCTGCTAGTGGTAGGATACACTTAGCTTTCAGACTTGGTGAGGTTGTGAGTAAAGGAGGCTGGGGTCTGAGAGATGTTCCTAAACACCTGCTTTTGGATATGTTTATTCATTCACCTCATTCTTCTCTCAAAGCCCAAAGGCTTTGTGATGCTTTAGGGAAGAAGCCCTGTGTGTGTAGCTCTGGATTTACAGTTAGATGTAGTATAGAACTGCTCTACAGGCGTTCCCTGGGCCAACTCTCGTATTGTTGATAGTCCGAGCCCCTGAACAGAACGTGAGACCAGCAGAGAATACAAAGTCTCTAGCTGTCGAAGCAAGGAGCAGTAAGCATCTCTGGAGCTCAGTGACGGGATGGAGGGCAGAAGTTGAACTAACAACTGGAAAGTGGCTATCTTCAGCAAATAAAGAAGCCAGCCAAGCCCTTAGGGGTGGATGTGCAGATACATCTGCTCTGTGGG
The DNA here is from genome assembly GCA_004025045.1 of Sigmodon hispidus. Classification (NCBI taxonomy): domain Eukaryota; kingdom Metazoa; phylum Chordata; class Mammalia; order Rodentia; family Cricetidae; genus Sigmodon; species Sigmodon hispidus. The sequence goes on along the minus strand of PVIH01007465.1, from coordinate 46,160 downwards.
GCCCCCTGGTGTCCTAAAGCCACCCCCACCCAGGGCTTTAGAGAGGTGTTGTTTTCCGTGGGCGTCAGCAAAATTACAATGGGGGTGACAGCAATTGTGCTTCCATGACATTGCCAGGAACAAAACAAAACATTCAGCTTGCAGCGCAGGGACACGTCAACGCCCACAACGTCACAGAGGGGCGGGGCCAGGCGCACACCACTTGTACAGGGCATATATGCAAACACAGTCTGGGTAATTAGTAGTTTCAGATTTCCTGGAAAACACACACTTTTCGATTTACTGTGGTGACAGGAAATAGTCTAAATCATTCTTTGCCAAGCCGAGGGGTGGGAGAGCAGAATTAGCCTGCTAATTCTGTATTTTTCCAAAGAACTGGTATGAACAGATTTTCAGTGGGAATTTCCAATCCAACTCTCAATTTGTGTTTTAGACTTTTCACACTGATCTGCAGAACAGTTGCGTTCACTTTTCGGAAAGTGGAAAAAAAAAAAAAACCAAAACTCTTAAACCCACAATGGACTATCTTGTTTTATTTTAACATTGGACCATCACCAAAGCAGGTGGATGTACCAACCCTGGAATATTTTTGAAGAGTGTTTAGTCCTAGAGCATGTGGTTTTATTTGTGACATCACTAAAAAAAATGCTGAATAATTAACAAGAATTGGGTTTGGGGAAATCTAAATGAGTTGACCGCAGAGCACCTGTAGGAAAGAATTCTGATGCCTTTTTGAACAGGGGTCTTCTCTGCCAGGGGGAAAAGGGGAGGGGGGTAATAGTGTTATATGGCAGCAATATTGAACACCCGGGGGACGCCACACACCAGAGACTGAGCATTCTGTCTTCTGCGGCTGGTTTTAGGGGATGCCTTTTGTGACTGGGTTTTACTAGGGAACTAGTGTGCTGACCCCAGAAAGTATGAGATAACCACAGTGAAGACGAGCTTGCCCTGTGCAGTAATCTCCTTACCTTGTTTGAAATCTAGAAAGTGTAGACAAAACTAATTGCGGAGAATAGATTCTGTTCCTTCTCTTCCCCGTGGAAAGGCCTGTGTGGCCGTACTCACTGACCTGATGGTTCAGGGAATGCAGTCACAGGACACGGTCCTGCCTTACAAGAAACAGCCTTTCCTTTACATCCATCAACTTTCCTGCTGTGACTCTGATCCAGATGATCCCTGGCACAGCTGCTATAGATCAGAAGAAGGAATGGGAACACTGAGTGCCCAGTGTCCCTTCACTGAACACAGGTGGGTGTGGGGTGGGGTGGGGGTGGTGGATATGATAAGTAAAATATACCCCAGTAGTGGGTAACTCTGCCAATGAAGACGAATTAAAGTCCAGGTTTTAATCTGAGCAAAGCATTACCGGATAGTCCCAGGGGAAGAGGAGAAACCAAATAGCCGGTCTACGGGCCAGACCTTTAATACCCTGTTGGGGCGGTCTTGAGAAGCTCCGGGGAGGAACCTACCTGCGCCAGCTTTCTGAGGGGCAGGGTCTGGAATGGGAGGAGCGATTCTGGAGAGATTTTTTTTTTTTAATCTTGGTTTTGGTTTCACTGTACGTTGGGTTGACACATAATAGATCTGTTTGTTTATTTATGAGATTTGACATGATTTTTGAATACACATTTGCATTGTAATGACCAAAGCAGGGTAGTTAGCATATCAGTCACCCTTACTGTGTTATGGCTTGGATGTAAACTATCTCCCGTGTGTTAATGTGTTTGAATACTTGGCCTTCAGCTGATGGAGCTATTTTGGGAGGTTGCAGAACTTTTGGGAAGTAGAGCCTATCCACAGAAGAGGAAGAAATGGGAAGATGTGTATAAGAGGTTGGGAGGGATCTCTTCTCCGTGAGCTCCAATAATGCCAAAAGTGAACAGCAGGAGACATGGATCTGCTGTGACCTCCTTTAAAACATGTAATCTAGCCGGCTTCCTGCTCCTACACACTCCAAACTGAAAATGTTACTGTACTAAAAATGCAAATTGAACTAAAATTAGTGTAACTTCACTTTTCCAAGGGCACCTACCCCATTTCCTGAAGCAAACAAATTTATACTTTTTATTTTTCCTGAGAAGAAATAACCAGTCAGCTTTAAAAAAAAAAAAAAACAAAAAAAAAAAACAAAAAAAAAAAAACAAAAAAACGAGCCTCTTAAGTACACATTCCTGTGAGCTGAGTATCTGTTCAGCAGTTGTGCTTTGTAAATTTTGTGTATGTCTTTCGGGGGGTGGGGGGGAGGCAAATGTAGCAGTGTGGGCAAGCCAGAGGAACTAGAAAACTTCTTTACACATGATAACACTCCACTGCTTCCTTACCAAGCTGACACATGAATTAGACCTGAACTTGAAATAATGTTTTTAAAATATTTATTTTTATTTATGTGAATTGGTGTCTTGCCTGCATGTATAACTGTGTAAGGATGTCAGATCTTAGAATTGCAGACAGTTGTTAGCTGCCATATGGATTCTGGGAATCGAACTCAGATCCTCCGGAAAAACAGTCAGTGTTCTGAACCACTGAGCCATCTCTCCAGCCCCTGTTTGAAATAATATTTTAAAGTGGTAAAACTAGACAGAACTCATACATCCTAAGATATCATAATCCACAGGAAGATGACCCGCTTCTTTCTTCTTTCTGTCTTCCTTCTTTCTCTTTCTTTTCTTTCTTCCAATTATCAGAGTTTTATTAAACCAACAGGTAAACAGATACTCAATGCATAATGGAGTATGACAGACACCATCTAATCTTCTTGGATGGGTGAGAAATTGATGTTGTGCAAAAATCTTCCTTGTGTATATTTTAAAGATAATTATCTGATCACGGAAAGGTTTCTTAAAACAAATTTTTATTTTACATTGGTAAAGGATTTTGTTTTTACAATGTATTTTTACTCAACATAGTATTTTATTGATTGTTTGGGGGTGGCTCAGGCCTCTGCCCTTTTAACTGAACTTTCCCCCATGGGACTGGAATGAGTAACATGGTGTGCTCATGGTGGCATCATATCACCATGATTATTTTGTTCATTCATTTTGTGTGCAGCTGGTCTCTGTTGCGACTGTGTGACCTTGGGGACATGGTTTTGACAATACGATGTCGATTCCAGCTGAACTGACCAAGGATCAAGGACTAGTGTCCTCATTTTAAGTTATGCTCTCTGGGCTTGGCATTTGTTTTACCTTCAAGTGTTACTAGGCCACCATGTCACCATGACCTCTTTGGTTGTCATTAAGCTCCATGGAGACTGGGGCTAGATGTCCCTGTGACTGTCTAGGCATGAAGAATGTACTTCCTAGTCTTTTTCTTCCTGGATAACGTGTGTTCAGTTGCAAGGGCTGCGTGTTCCCTGTTGAGTTTCCTGGGGGCTGGTTTTTTTTGTGACATTGCATGGGGATGATCTTCTAGGAACTGTGCATATGCCCACGTTCCCTCTCCAACTCGGTAATCCAGTTTTTCCAAACCTAAATGCTAAGACAATATCTTAACTTTCTGGAATTTGGAACTTGAAAGAGAGGAGCAGAGGGCAAGGTTCACATACATGGTGCACTGACTGTGAAGGCCTATAAAAAGGAACTGAATCTCCCTAAGTCTTGGACACACAGTGACTGTTCAGTAAGATGCACCTTCCGCTCCTTCTATCTCTCTCCTCTTCCCCCCCCTTTTCTACCTTTCTCCTCTCCTTCCTTCTCTTTTCCCCTTACATTCTGTCTTCCTCTTTCTCTCCTCTTATCCTTCCTTCTCATAGTCTTATATAATCCAGGTCACCCTAGAGCAGTGTTTCACAACCTGTGGATCGTGACCTCTTTTGCAAACCTCTGTCTCCAAAAATATTCACATTATGACTCATAACAGTAGTGAAACTATAGCTATGAAATAGAAATGAAATTATTTTATGGTTGGGGGTCAGCACAGCATGAGGAACTGTGTTAAAGGGTCACAGCATTAGGAAGGTTGAGAACCACTGTTCTAGAGCCTACTTGCTATATAGGCAAGGATAACCTTGAACTCATTAACCCTCCTGCTTTTACCTTTCAAGTTCTGGCATTATATCACTTCAAACAAAGCTTCTTGTGCATGAGATTATTTATAGTATTTCCAATATTGATATCAGAGAGGTTCAAAATCTACCCCAGGATCAGGAGAGCCAAGACTCAGGCCCTGCTCAATCAGTTTGCAAAGCTCCTGATCTTTGCATTGCCCCTGAGGCTTGGTGTTCAGTGAAAAGCCATACATGGAAGAGCATGGAGTGTATCTGTTGAATTTCCAAACCAGTAAACTTAACTATGATGATAGACGGTGGATTGGTCATCTTTGACCAGAGCTACAGAGAAATGGAAAGAGGCATGGAGAAAGGTTTCTAAGGGTGCTGATAATATTTGGAACCTTCTCTTCAGTGTTAGTTATATAGACATATTTAAAATCCAGCAGCTATGTGCTTGAGAGTTGTGCAGGTTGGTCAGGCTTGATGATACAGGAATGTGCTCACAGCTCCTCAGTAGTTGAAGCAGGAAGTGTACAAGCTCAATACAAGGCTGCCTCAGAACCAAAAGTAAACAGGGCCAGGGATACAGTTCAATGTAGCACGTCCCTAATGTGTGTGATGCCCTAGGTTCAAATCCTCAATTAACAACAGAAAAAAAAAGATTTGTCTATATGATTGTGTATCCGTTTATCAATTCAGAATTACTTGGTCATAAATCAAGTAAAGGAATTTAGAGCAAATATTGTCACATTCTCTCCCCCCAGGGTAAGTTACTGTGTTAATCATTGTATTATATAGCTGCAGGACAGAAACCAATTTTTCATCTCACTGCTTTCATTTAATAGCAATCACAAATTTTTAGTATCGTATAATCATCAACTAAATGGCTTGATATCTCATCCTCATATTTTTCAATGACTCAGTTTGTGTTCTTTGAGCTTATAAATCAAGCAAAAGCCCCAGGGAGGGTTCTGAGTACTGTAGGAAGCATAACTAATGTTACTATCAATCTTTGATGCATTGTAATTTATAAAAGTAGCAAAATTACAGTTATGGAGTAGCAATGGAAGTAATTTTGTGGTTGAGGGTTACCACTTGAGGAACTGTATTAAAGGGTCACAACATTAGGAACCATTGTCCTAAGGGTTCCAATAACCTTTCCAAATAGTGCCAGTAGCTAGGGAACAGTATATGAGCCCATGGGGAACATTTCTTATTCAAATCACAGCAGCTTTCTTCATGTGTCTATACCACTAAAACTTCCTCAATGTATACAAAGTGTCAAAGATTGTTAGCCCAAGCTAGATTTGAATTTGCTTTGTAGTTCTGGCAGGCCTTGTCTTACAATCTTGCTGCCTTAGAAAGCTAGAATTGCAGAACTATGTCACGAGCCCACTAAGAGCCTTGTTTCACACCCTTCCCTGAATAGGCAGCTGATTTTCCTTTGTGACATTTCAAGTTTTGAACACTCTTGATATTTTCTGACATGTTTATGTCCTTTTAATCCTTCAACTAAAGTATTTTCTAATTTAGCTTTTAACAAATGTATTTAGAAGTATGATATTTCTTGCATAATACTTGTGGAATTCTTTTATTTATTTATTTTGTGTTTATCAAGAAAAACAGTAAAATGAATTTAAAATGCTGATAAGTTAACAATAACTATAAAGAAGATAAAAATCATAAGCATGACTTATCAAGGGTGATAATGCAAATAAGATTGCTACACATATATTTACTTTGTGTTCAGCTTTCCCTCTGAATTTTTTTTGCCGTCCCTGTATATCCTTATTCAAGGTCCCTTCACCCTCCTGCCACATCAGGTCATTTTTTCTTCTCCACAACTCCCCATCCCCTCCCTGGGCAGGGAGCAGACAGTCCTATGGTCCCACTGACCCAATAATGCTTAGATCAGCTTAGAACTTGTGGAATTCTATAGAAGACTTATTACTAATTCCAATTTGTCCATGGGCATTTTCTGTAAGATTTAGATCTTTCAAACTATTTGGATTTATTATATTATTATTCTTACTTCTTGAGACTTTGCAAAGAGCATGTAGTCTGCTATTGTCATTTGGGTTTGAATTTATTTAAATATCAATTAGTTCAAATTGGCTTGACAGCACTAAGTTCTCTTAGCTACTGAAAGAAGAATGTTAAAATCTCTGACTATAATTTTTACCTTCCATTCATTTTGGTCAATATATTTGTCACAAATTTTTGTGATGTATATGTATATATGTTGTATGTAATAAAAATATATGTACATATATGTTCACTTAAGTTTATTATGCATTGTTGGTTAATTAATACTTTTATTAGTATTAGAACATGTGTGTGTGAGCACAGAGAACAGAGGGCATCAAGTGTCAGGTTCTATCACTCTGTATCTTACTTCTTTGAGACAGGATCTCTCACTAATCCTGGAGTCAGCCTGGTAGTGAGCAGGTCTAGTGATCCTTCTGTGTCTGTTCTCCACAGAGGTTATGGGATCATGTGTAATCCACTCCCCGATTTTCTTAAGTGGGACTAAGGTTCTGAGCTCAGGTCCATATACTCATGTAACAAGTGGTCTTGTCCTTTGAGCAGTCTCCCTGCTCTTGCATTGAGCACTTGATATTTAGAAATGTCCCGTTTTATCTCTAGAAATACTATTTCTTTTGATACTTTGATTTAGCATGACCACACCAGTTCTCTTTTGCCTGCTTTCTATATTTCTTTCAATACACACATTTATAGAAATAACATAATTGGCCTTTTGGTTTGTTTAAAATATAATTTGACATCTCTGTCTTTTAATTGGAGTATTTAATCTATTTTTATTTACCATAATTGTGTATAGAGCTGAATTTAAGTCTAATATTTTGCTATTTCTATTTCATTTCTCACATTTACTTTTGCTTTTGGTCCCATTGGGTCTTTCCAAAACTAAGCTAAAGGCACACCAAGTGAATCAAATCAGGAGTTTTTCTTTCTTTCTTTTTTTAAATTATATTTTGTCAGGATTTTCTTTTGTTCTTCAGCAGGATGGTTGATCCAACACAGTCTGGTCAAACAGCAATTGAAAGCAAAACTAACCATACTCTAGACAAAGACCAATCCACACATGACATGCTGGAGCCTGACCGCCACCCCCCTCCCCATGAAATGCAGTCGGTGTAACTCACTGTTATACAACATGGCTAAGTTCTGGACTCTCCCTAAGACTTGAGCTCTTTTATTGGCCTGAAACTTAGAAATATTTTTTCCTTTATGTGTTTGTGGGGCATTGCAAGAATGAACCCTGTAAACACTGAAGTGGAGAGACTGAGTCACCCAGAATGTCCTGGAACTGTGGATTGCTATGGCTGCTTTCTCTGTCTGTCTGTCTGTCTGTCTGTCTGTCTGTCTGTCTGTCTGTCTGTCTGTCTCTCTCTCTCTCTCTCTCTCTCTCTTACACACACACACACACACACACACACACCCCAGCAAGGATTTACATATTTTTCAACTCTATGGCATAAATCTGCTTCATCAATCACTGTGTACTAAGGCTTCTGAGTCCATCAACTATTTTTATTATCAAAGATTTCAACGTGTTTGGTTTAATCACAACATATAATCAACAGCAAACTTAATTTGACTCTGCCTCTCTCTCTTTAAAGATCATTTGTTTGTATTTTAATTTAGCTTAGCATAATATAGATTTACAAAAGCCTCTAGTGACATTTTAAGGGTAAGACTTGAATCATCACCTGTCATCCAGGCTCATCAGTATGTCTTATTTATGTTGTTGTTTATTCGGATTTGAAAGGAGAGGTACGTGGTGAGTTATTTATTGATCTTTGATCCAGTTGGCTTTGGGAACGTGTGGAAATATACAAATAAACTTCGTTTTATGCATCTGCAACCAACTGTTTATCACTGTTTATCAGTCACAAGGGAAGCGCAGGAGAGAGAGTATGAGTCTGGGCAAGCCCATGCCCAAGGGAGGTGGGTGGGAGATCTCTTTCCCAGGTGACTCGGAGTGTGGATAAGTGGCAGCCGACCCATGCTTCCTTTAAATTGACTCCCAGGCCACCGTACACCTGCAGCCTTCTGCCTCTGTATTTCTAAAATGAGGAAATTAAAACCAACTATCGAAGCTCCTAAATTTCAAGGTTTGGGAAGGTATTTTTAAGGTTTAACATGGTGATAGGCATTTGAAAACTATTTGACATTGATACAGGATGGTTTGCTGCATGCGTGTATGCCATTGTGCATTTCTCTGAGGAAATGGCCCTTCTTGCTTTGTTACATTCTACAATATGCCTAGACTGAAGAAAAAAATATGTATCAAAGAGACAGTGAATAATTAATTTAATCTTAGTAACAAGTGTGATTTTGGTACTTATTGAAAGCATCTTACTGGATCCTTCTGTGTGTTACATAAGCATATAGAACAGAAAGAGGTAGTGTTTGGGACAGCTTAAACTGAGGGGAGTCTCTCAGGGTGGGTTGAATTGAGTCAACATGGAATCCTGGTCATAGATTTGGCAGCACCTGATGTGACGCTTACCTTCAATTTCTTTGACCTCCAACCAGCATTAGATAATGTATGTTTTACATGCTTGAGATTGTCCATTCAAGTCCACATGACTATGTTGGGTATGAGAGAGCCATTTATGAATGATATTAGTTTGTCCCTATGGAACATATAGCCTAGTTGTGATTGTTAATCTTGTGGATCAATGTGACAGGATAGAGAAACACCTGGGAGATTAGTAAAACACATCTCTCTCTGTGTGTGTGTGTGTGTGTGTGTGTGTGTGTGTGTGTGTGTGTAGGAAGTTTCAGAGACAATTAGATCGTGAGGCTCTGACCCATGAATGATTCATCCACTGAGGAGTCAGCATCGGAGAGACTGTTGGTGGTTGACAGACTTGACCCAGTTGATGAAGCTGATAACTCACTGTTAAGGAGGTTAGTTGAGAAAGTAGGTCACCGAGGGCATGCCCTTGGTGGGTACAGTTGCGTTGCTGTCTTCATGCTGCTGCCTTACTCTGCCTCCTGGCCACCATGAAGTGAGCTTTTTACTCAGAAAGGCCCACAATGATGAATGAAAACCTCTTAATTTTCTTCTCTTTGTTTTTATCTAGGTTTGATGGTAACAGTGAGAAAACATGATAAGCTATAGGGTTGATTTTTTCCCCCATGGTTAAATATGCTACAGTGGAATTAAAAGTAAATAATACTCTCTTAGTTAGGGTTTCTATTGCTGTGATGAAACACTGTGAAAATAAGTTGAGGAGGAAAAAGTTTATTTTGTTTACACAGTTCATCATTGAAGGCAGTCAGGGCAGGAGCCTGGAGCTGATGCAGAAGCCATGGAGGCTTGCTCAGCCTGACTTCTTATAGCATCCAGGACCAAAAGCTTATGTGTGTGTGTGTGTGTGTATGTGTGTGTGTGTGTGTGTGTGTCCCACAGTGAGATGGGTTCTCGCATATAAATTATAAATTAAGAAATTGCAACACACGCTTGTTCACAGGCCAAACTTGTGGGATATTTTCTCAGTTGAGATTCTGCCTTCCCAAATGACTGTAGCTTATGTCAAGCTGACATAAAACTATCCACAACAGATACATATAATTATTCATGTAATACACGTACAGAGATATCTAGATAGGAGCCTGAATAAATGACTTTACTTTCTCATCTTCTTTATAGATGGATGAACCCAGGGAATCAGGAAGCGTCTAGACAGCCCAGGTGTACACAGTACTTTATGTATATTGAAAAACTATAAAAAATGTAACTACAAGATTTCTCTAGTGGAGGTCTGTGTGCATTCTGTGAAATGCTCCTTGGGAGATGCTTATGTCAGCATCCTGAAGGCAGATGCTTGAAAATGAGAAGAACTGAAACATCCATTCTGACTTCTGATTCCAGATAATGGTTTGAGTGTGGTATGAATGACAGACATATTTCAAAACATAGAAATAATAGACATGCTGCTCATGTATATCAGCATTCTAAAGTAAGGCAGGGCATCTCTATAGACCAAAGTTGAAAAAAAAAAACAGATCTCAAGGAGAATAGTGATTCATTAGCCTTGTGTATGAGTTGGAGGCATGCAGATGGAATTTCTTCCTATTCCATAGGAGACTAAAGAATGAGTAAACATTGACCATGGAGCAAGAGGGAAAATCATATCAGCACTCACAACAGCCCAGACCTGATTAATCGCTCTAGAGGCCCAAGGAGGCTATGTGCTATGACCTGGAGACTGTATGAACACAGAGCTAGCTGACAGCCTTTGGTTTCATGTAGAGCCATGGCCATTTCCAGGTCACTGGGCCTCCAGGGCTAGCTAAGCCCTCCTGCGCCCTAAAAAATCAGTTTTCTGAAAGCTAATTTACTAAACGCCATTCTCCAAATGACCACACTGAATTATTGAGGAGCTGAGATGAGTTTCGGTTTCATTCTTGAGCCTGCCTTAGCTCAGGGGTCTGTATATGGCAGGTTTTATGTGGGGACTTCAGTGTGTGAGTGTGTGTGTGTGTATCTGTGTCTCTGTGTGTCTCTCTGTGTGTGTGTGTGTGTGTCTGTGTGTAGATGGTTCTTAAATGGGGCCTCCATAGTCTATCCTTTGCTGGATTGCTTTTCTGATCCCCATACTGAATCTGACCAGTACTTCTCCTTTGCCCTGCCCTTCTGCTGCCATTTTGACAGAAATAGGCATATTTTTCCTTAAAAGCATTTTGTCAATTGTACAGTTGTAGTCATGTGTTTGCTAGTTTGTATCTGTTAGGATCATTGTGAGCTGCAAGCCACGGGAAGCCTACTAGCAGCTCTGGGAATCTAGGAGGGCAGTCTGAGCTAGGGCTATGTCACCTTGTGACATGCTGATATCAGCCTTCGTTTTATCCTCATGCTGAGAAATGGCTGCTGTACCTCCAAGAATCACATCAACATTTCAGATAAGATTCAGGGAGAAGAGCAAAGGGTTATTACTTTTATCAAAACTATAACTGTTCAGATCCACACTTCACAGAGTTCTGAATATCTGCCCTTAGCAGCTGGCCATTGGCCATATTGCTACTCTATACAGCTGCCACATACCTGCTTCTGCCTGTGTCAGAGGGAGAAATTATTGTGAGTGAACCATTCTTGGCCTGATTCAAGGTTTTATCTACAGATGAAGCTTTTTCCTCCTGAGTGAGGAAATATGGATTTTTAAGAGGCTAAATTCCTACAGATCAGATGGGTTCATGATCTCACAAAGAAGACATTGTGATTGCAACCCCATTTCTACTCATCAGTACAGCTGATCTGCTGAAATAAAAATATGAAGAGATGAGTTATAGACCATAGAAAATATGAAGTCTAGAGTGTTCTGAAGCATAGGAGGGATGTGAGCAAGTTGTGTGGGGACTGGAACTAAGGTAAAACAGAGGCCCCGTTGGGTAGAAGCTCACAGGAGCAGCTGTGTGCCTTCTTTAACGTCTCTCTCCCTCTCTATGACATCATCCCCCATCTTCCATGATGGATGTCATCTCTGTCACATACTCACAGTGCAAACTGAAACTGTGAACCAATCAATCTTTTCTCCTTTTCATTGTTATGTCATGATTTTTGTTGACTTCATTTAAAAGAAACTAACATGTATATTATGTCAGCATCCCAGATACACTTCAGACATTCAAAGGTGAGCTTGAAGATGAAGGCCAGTTTTGCACAGGGATTCTAAGTGCTGTTCTTGGTCACAGTACAGAGGATTCCAAGACATGAAATCTCATGACTTCCAACCACACCTTTACAGTGTGTTACCTGGGGCTCGGTTGATCCAAGTAAAGAGACTCCAATGGGGTACTGTCAGACCAGAGCATGGTGGTTTGAATCTATTTGCCCCCCATAATCTCATAGGGAGTGACACTATTAGAAGGTGTGGCTTTGTTGGAGTGGGTGTGGCCTTGTTGAAGGAAATGTGTGGGAGCAGGCTTTGAGGTTTCTTCTGCTCAGGATGCCACCCAGTTAGTTAATCGACTTCCTGTTGCTTGCAAGATGTAGAACACTTGGCTATTTCTCCAGCACCATGCCTGCCTGCCTGCTTTCATGTTCCGTGCCATGATGGACTAAACCTCCAAAACTGTAAGCAAGCTAACCTCAAGTAAGTGTCTTCCTTATAAGAATTGCTGTGGTTACGGTGTCTCTTCACAGCAATAAAAACCTTAACTAAGATACAGAAAAAGCACACTACTTTGGACAGCTGCACACAATCACCACCCTTCACAACCCTGCTTTAGAAAGACAGGAACTTGTTAACTTTGCTTTCATTGCAAAAATTCAGAGACCACATATCTAGAAATGCTTGGTAGCTCTCCAATCCAGAGGGATTGATGCTCCCGTTCTTTCTGCCGCTCCATAGTTCAGGCTTGTCCACAGCTGGCATTGTCTCTAGTGGGTGCCTCCCTTGGTCATCACATCCACAGTTCAGGGGTTAAGTGATGTCAGTTCAGGGAGCACTGATGAGGTTTCCTATAGTTGGAAGTTTCTCCCCAGAGTAGTCCCAAGGTCTGGACCAGCAGTCCCAAATGATCACACAAATGCTTATGTTAATTACACGCTGTTTGCTCTATTTCTCAGGCTTATTTCTTGCTAACTCTTATACGTTCGATTTATGCTTGGCCCCGTATCTTGGTACCTTTTTGCTCAGTGCAGCATTCTCATCCTGCTTCCTCTGTGTCTCACTGTCATCTCCTTATCTTCTTTTCCACTTCCCAGAATTCTCCTAGTCTGGTTGCCCTGCCTTTACTTCCTGTCTAGCTACTTGACCAATCAGTATTTTATTAAACCAATATTTACACGACAAACATTTACAGTGTACAGAAGCATAATCCCACAGCAGTCTTCCTGGAAGCCCTTTCCACAATGTCTGCTTCCATATTCTTGGCCACCCTGATAGAAAGAAGGAAAAGGTCTCCATGGGTCAGCACACTTAATCCCAGTACACCTGGGCTTCTGGTACTGAAGGAAGAGGAACAGATACTCCTGTCATTACTAGCTATTTCCAGACAGATTGTATGCCTTTTCCTTTGCCTGTTTCTTTCCATGACTAATTTCTACCTACCTATGTGGCACTCATCAAATGCCTGAACCCAGGGATTGTTTTCTGTAACAAGAATAACAGGGATTGAGGGTGTGTGTGTGTGTGTGTGTGGGGGGGGGTATCCTTCAGAAGAGTGAAGAACTAAAAAGAAGAGTTTAGATGTTTTGGGGTCACATGCATGAGAGATTCACATTGCTATGTTCAACCTGTGCATGTGCAGTCAAGCAAAAAAGAATGAGGTTTGCAATTTACAACTGCATGCTGGTGCATAAAAGATACTTGAAATACTCCAGGAACCAGATTGAGCCCCAACTCATGATTGAAACTTAAAATTACACACAAGAATTTTCTAGTAGAGGCAGTCCTGTCTGCCTTAAATGAGTGTCCAAACAGCTCAAGCTGTTTCTTGATATGCAAAATTGGATTCTAAGAGAATTATGACAAAAACATATACATAGCTCTGTCACTTGTGACCATGCTCATTGAGACTGGCGTAATTTCTAAACTAATTGAGCATTATCTGAACCCCTGTATGCTAACTAAATCAACTCACTCCTTAGTCACCATTGAGAATCCTACAGTTGCATAGTGAGGGTGCAGTCGCCATTGTATACATAGCAAGAAAACATGCTTCAGAACTGTTGAGTTGGCTGCTGAAGGCCACACTGTGACAAGGCTCCTGTGCTCAAGTTCCTGTCTTAGTCTCTCAGTTTGCAAAGTCCATTTGCTTTCCACTCAAAGATCTGAGAACTGTGATGCTTCAGAAAAACAGAGTGCTTTTCTCAGGTGCTCATCATGAACCTGGTGTGCAGAGACTCATGTTTCTCTTGATTGCAAAGGACCCACTGCGGTGATGAAAGGCCATTTACAGCACCTGGAGTGGCTGATGCTGGATCTGGGTAGCAGAGGGCTGGGAGGAAGAGCAGAATCCCATCTGTTCAGCTCCTGAGGAGTAAAATCAGGCAGGGGATGGCGACAATTCTACTTTCTTTCTTTCTTTCTTTTTCTTTTTCTTTTTCTTTTTTTTTTCTTTTTTTTTTTTTTTTAGCTAATTGTCACTTGCATCTGAACAGAGAGGAAAACATCTTGTTCCAGAAAGAGAAATGTCTGTGGCAGTCAGCTCCCCTGTCCTGCTTAGGTTTTTTGTTGTTGTTGTTGTTGTTTGTTTTTTAAATCCACTCCACATAAGCTAGACCCATTTGGGAAAATGTTACCACCGCATTCGTCTATGGGCAACCCCGTGGGACATTTTCTTGATTAATAATAATTGATGTGGGAGGGGCTGGTCCCCTGCAGGCAGTGTTCCTACATGTATAAGAAAGCAGGCTGAGCAAACCGTGAAGACCATGCAAGGCAGTGTTCCTTCTGGGTTTCTACCTCTGTTTCTGCCTCCAGATTCCTGACGGAGTTCCTGTCTTTGGGAATAGGTAACCTGAAGATTGTAAGCTGAAAAACCCCTTTCAGCCTCAAGTTTTTGCTTTTGGTTATGATGTTTTTTTTATCACAGTAACAGAAACTCTAAGACAACCATCCTGCCCCATTTCAGACACAGTAGCACCCCCCTGGCATCCAGATCTCTGCTGAAATGATGGTAGGCGCAGATGATGGTATGATGCCTCCCTCTACCCCAAACAGCCCAGGTCCTAGGCTCCAGTTTCTGGACTGTGTGGCTTCTTCACATGGCAAAAGATCTTTGTTTCTGTAGATGTTATTAGCAGAGACCCTGGGATAAGAAGGTTGTCCTGGAGTACATGTGTGATGTCACCTAAGTCCATAAAACCAGAAATTTCTTTCATGGATGATGGAGATGTAAGAAAGGGACATAGAGATGCCTTCTATACAGGGGCTACACACTAAGGCATGTGAGACACTCCCAGAGCTTCCAGAAAGAGCTCTTGGGGTTTAGCTTCCTGGCATCTATGCTGGGTGCATCTGTGTTCTCTCCTTAGCTGAGGCCACTGTGGTTTGTTTCTGCAGTGACAGACAGCAACAAGTGAGGGGTGTTACAGGTTGAAAGCTTTATTAGCTTCTCTGTCAGAACATTATCTTTTCTTGTCTTCTTTCCTCAGTACCCATGTGTAAGCAGACTCTACATCCCACATCCATCCTTAGATATTACATCTGGGACTGGCTGCCTCCCCCCAAGGCCTGGCTGGCTCATGCCAGCACCTGCCAGATCCTCTGAGTCTCCATTCCTCTGCACAGTGATTCTTACCCAATAGGCATTGGTTCCCGACTACTAGAGGAAAAAACTAAGGCTCAGAAAGGTGAATGGATCAGTAGGAATGGAGAAATTAGGATTCCATCCTCCATGCCCTCTCTTCTAGGGGCTCTACCATCCCTTCTGGAATCAGGCTTAGCATCCCATCCTACAGTCTTTAGCTTCTAGTGTGCAGGTTGCTGCCCTGGGTCACAAGGCAGTCAACAAGGCAACACCAGATCCGATAGAGCACTGGAACCTTAAAGACACGATCTCACTGTTCATCACCCACCTCTGCCATTGCGACCCGGTGAAGTCAGGTTCTAATCCATTCTCCACGCTTTCTGTAAACCTAATCATCCTTCTCTGTCCATGGCTCTTCAAATACAGATGGAAGGCCCTAAGGATGTGGCCCCGACTTGATGCTGCAGCCCCACCTTAGACCCTCTGCCCCTCCTTCTCATCTCAGGGTCCTTCATTCTCCTCCATGGCCTCACTTACTCCTTCCACAGTACCTTTGCTTGTGCTGTCTTTTGTCTGGAGTGTTCTTCTTTCCTGATCACACCCTCCCTTGGCTATTGCTCCTCTGAGGTATCTATCTGGTGTCTGGGCTGAGTGAGGCCTCTCTGAGGCTCTGCCTCTGTTCTCAATAGAACATCCATCTGTAGCTTGGAATGTGTGGTTGTTTGGTTTATGTCCTTTTTTGCATGCACCATTTGTTTTCCCAGAGACTTAATTGTGTACATTGCTGTCCCCAGTACTGTCCATACAGCATGAGGACAGGACTCAATAATGATGTGCTGAGTGAAGAAAGTCTGATGGCCCCCACTGTGAGGCGAACCTTATTATGTCTATTTGTGTGTCATGTATTTCTGGAGTTGTTAGGGTCAAAACCTGGACCCTAGCAGCCCTAACTAGCTAGGGTTGACCACCCACCCTCAATCTGCCAATTAGAGAGATAAATAATAGGGAAAAGCAGAGAAAGGAGTCTTATTCAACATGACCATGTCACCAGCAGGTACAAATAAAAATGTCTAGTAACCCCAGGTCCAGTTTCATGGTTTTGACATAGGTTAAGGTTTAAACACAGAGCAAGAGACATGTGTGATTCCCAATCCCAGTCAGTATATGGTCTTGCCCTCGATGAATGCCAGCTGTCTCCTGCAAGGTGGTCTGACTAGCTGTATCATTTCCAGCTGGGAAGCAAGATCTCCTTCTGGCTGGCACCAGGCTTCAGTTTGCTCCCTGCCCCCAGCTGGAGATTCCTGGAGAAATTCCAGCTCTTTCGGAACCATTGTTTCAATAGTCTGAGATCACAAGTGTTACTCTTTGAAATATTTTTCCTCTAGGCTGGGGAATTGGATCCTCAGCACCTATGTAAAAGACAGATATAGTAGTTCACATCTGTAATTCCAGCCCTTGGGGAGCAGAGGCAGGCAGATCTCCAGAGCTCATTCACTGGTTAGTCATCCTAAGGTAATTGGTGAGCTTTGGGTCCAGGAAGAGACTCTGTCTCAGAAAATAAAAATGGAGACCAAGAGAGTAAGACACCAGAGACATACCTTTGGCACTTGTGAAACACACACACACACAAACATGCACACACATACACTCCAAACACACCAATTTAAAAAGTAAATTATTTTTTTTCTCTTTGGTTAGAATGTTTACAACAAAAGAAAAAAACCAAAGCTATCCAAAGGTTCCAGGGTGTGATGCCATTATCAGATGTGATGCCCATAGGATGGTTTTGATTGTTTGTGTTGGGGGGGGTGGGATTTAAATGTTGTTTACAAAGATAAAAAGCATTCTAAAATGTACTTAAGCTATAAGAACAAACAAGGTGGGTGCTCATGACAACTTGGGAAATGGATATTCTTTTTTAAAAATCTGGTTATCTTTAGGACCAGAGCTGCATAATTAGGCAGAACATTATTTTTGTTTAATTTTTCTTTGCAGGACAGGCCATATGTGATATCCTATGTATAGAACACCAGCCATGGCTGATGCCAAAATTATCCTTGCTTACCAACTCCATCTCACACATTTCTAAAATGTTTCTAAGGCTTCTACCACTGGGCTTTTTAGTATCCAGACATCTTTTGATATCAGGGGAAAGTTGATGGACTCTATTCACTTAGAAGAATTTCCAGATAACTTTCTTGCTTGTTTTTATTTGCTGTTTCAATAATTTGCATGGTTCTGCCATGAGTTTACCTTCCAGAATTCACCAGAAGCACCTGCCCTTCTATAGAAATTTATCTAAAAATAAAATAGTCCTCTTTCCAACAACACCAGAAACCCTCCCTCCCCAGTATGCATAATTTTCAAGGCCTCATTTGTGAGATGAATTTGTTGTTCACTGCCTTTCTTGGAAGAATTATTATTTGAAGATAAAACAATAATTTGGGGGTGCTTTTATACTGTAAGTCTTGTGGTAATCTGACCATGCATACTTAACTCTGTAGTATCTCCACTGCCCAGTTTATAGGAGACAATACATATTTTTAAAGGAACAGAAATAAGGTTATGTTTATTACACTTTTACATTAAAATACATGTTTATTACAGAATTTTTGAGAGAATAAGAAAAATAAAGGTTTATAGTGCCTAGATAATCACTGTTCATGTTACTATATTTCTCTAGACATTTTCCCATTCATTGTGTATATATTTATTTTTACAGCATGCTGTACATAGTTTTCTAATACATATACAAATACCTACTTATGAATTTAGTACATATGCTTCATGGCATCAGACATCCTGACCCCCTCATTCTAGATGGATGTACATTACTGCACAGTGAGAATGAGTCATGACTGATGTAGCCAGTCTCACTAGGAAACATTGCCAGGAGAGCAGGCTTCTATTTCTCAGTCCTTCAGGAGAATGTGATGGTACAATTGCCAGAGACTGGGCATCCACAGCCAGAACTGTGTGAACAGTGCTTAAGCCTCAAATCACAGGGCCTGTAAATCAATAGTGAAATGTTTGCCCAGCATGTGCCAGGCTTTGGGTTCAAATACCAGCACTACAAGTTTGTATTTTTTTTAACCTCTCAAAATGTACTTTCTGTTTTTGATGAATCAGGGACATTTTAGAATGATTTTTTTTATGTAGATGTTGTTAGGATTTTGTGTTATCTGGCATGGTATGATAACAAATTACCCGGTTATCTGCCAGTGGATTTCTATGAATGCAGAGGCCTCATGGGGGACATGGCGGAAGGCAGCGGTGGGTAGCAGGAGACACTTAGAAGCTGTTTCTATGTAGAAAAACTTTATTATGATAGAGGTATGTGGTTATGATTAACAGAGAAACAGAGGAGGGAAGGGAAAGGAGAGAGAGGGAGAGAGAGAGAGAGAGAGAGAGATGAGGCATGCACCTGAGACAGAACAAAGGAAGAGAGATTCAGAGGCAGGAATCCTTCTTTAAATGGGGTCTGATGTCAGAACACAGATAAGGGCGTGGCTTTAGAGACTAACAGAAAAGTTACAACTATGCAATGGCATTAAAATATACGTAAGAAGCCAAGCAAGGTGGGACGTGCCTATAATCTTCATTAATATTTAGGGGATGGAAACAGGAGGATTAGGAATCAGAGTTATTCTTGGCTATATAGGAAGTTTGAGATCCAAATGAACTATACCAGACCCCATCTCAAAAAAAAAAAAAAAAAAAAGGTAAAATAAAATCCATAGTCTTGATGCTTCTAGTATCACAAACGGAACCTCAGCTTAGTTTCCCCAATATTATCCTGGATGATCTTCGGTGATAGGAAGAAGAAAAATTCATGGGACCAAAAGTTCTGCAAGGAGACTAAGGGCCAAACATCTTATTTCCTTACTGTGTCTGAGAAAAGCGGCCTCTCAATTCAACCTCACTGTAGACAGCATGGAATAGAGGGACCATGCTTTGGAGAGCAGAAGTTTCCTCTCACGGATGCATTTGTTCAGTGAATAAGATGTTGTTCCTCAGACTGGTTTTTACGTTCTGTTCTTGAGACTCACATTAGAACCAGTTCTCCTGCTGGTCGGGTAAGGAATGAGCAGAGGCAGCACTGGCCATTCATATGACCAGTGGGAACACAACACTTGGTGGGAGCTGTATATCTAGCAAATGATAATTCCTGCTGGGTGACAGAGAGTCTACCCTGACCCCCCACATACACACAGTTATAGCTCATATGTCTTGTGACAAATTGTGAACACTCCATTTGGAAGCTGCCCTAGAGCAAATTAAAGTAAAATTTTCATTGCTCAATACTGCTACTGCACACGTCTAGTTGACTTTCTAGTTTGTCTCCATGGGGGAATTTGAACAATGGAGTATTTAAGATGATCTGTACATGTTTTTGTCAAACCAATTGTCAGCCTGAAAGTGAATTGAAACATATTAAACAGCTAATAATTTGCTAAATATGTCCAGTCTATTTACTAAGACATTTATTTGAAATATGTTTCTAATAAAATTATAAACTTGGAGTTTACTCTTTTTTTAATAGAATCTATTACATGAAGAAAGATTTCACCACGGTTACTGTTGATTAGGCTGGAGTGAAAGAGGCTTTGTTCCAGGTTATTCATGGGTGATAACACAGTCTGGGATTTAGGAGTCTGAAGGGTGGTAGCAAAGAGTGGAACAGTAAGAGACTGCCAGTGTGTAACCTTCCTAGAGAAAACTTGGCTCGACCTGAGACCCGGGGATAGTTATTAGGTAATTTGAATCTGTTTCTTGAGCACTCACCATAATACCTCCCACAGCACATGATCTTAGAGGTTCACATCCAAAACCACGGAGAACATTCATGAAAAGAGGCCCATGTTCTCCACTGCCCCTATGAGCCTCCCACGACGATCCTCCGGCTGATGGCTCCGGGAAGGGTGTAGATAAAGAGGACCAGGAAGATGATGAGGATGATCAGAATGAAAGCAATGATGATGTACTTCTTGTAGTTCCTCCAGATGAGGTGGTACAGGCACTTGAAGGGGCTCACAAACCACGAGAAGGAGGTGTCTGGGCGGCTGGGGGAGCAATGAGGGAAGCCAGTCATGATCAATACCCAGGGGCCCCAGGCTCCCAGGAAACACTTCAATACTGTCTTTCTGGGGACCCACATGGGAAGTTTAAGAATAGGAGTGAAGACCAATCTGCCTAAATCAACAGGAATAAAATAATTTACCAAGTGGTCCATAAGGACTCCTTCCTGGTCTGAATTGAACCAGAACCCCATTAGACCTCATAGGGAAGCCCATCCCTCCATCTCTTCATCTGACCCTCTATGACCAGCTCAAGCCCACCTTCTGCATGACATCTACGCTGACCACCTGGGTCCACCAGGAATCCTTCTCACTCTGAATTCCTGCCTCAACTTTACTGGGCCTCTTTCTGAGTACAGCATCTGTCTTCTGTACTCTGGTTACTATTTTAGGAGTCTCCAGGCTATGTCTCTAAATAAATGGAAAGCATCTGGAAGGCAGAGCTTATGACTTATATTTCTTTTGTGCCTCCCAAAGTATTTTTATTTATTTTTAATAGAAAAAGTTTCTCATACAAACATTATGATCACATTTTTTTCTCCCAACCCAACTTCTCCCAGATCCACCTCCCCACCCACCCAATTTTATGTCCTTTCTTTGTCTATTTAGAAAATTAACAAAAACCAAACCAGAATAAAAACAGAGAGAGAGACAGAGAGACAGAAAGACAGACACAAAATTCACAAAATTGGAAATTGTAATATACAAGCAAAAGACCAGTAAAAAAAAAAAACCAAAAAATTAAGTAACAAATAAACAAAATAATAAAAAAAACCAAAGCCCAAGCAAAGCATTATGAGATAAAAAGTCTATGAAAATATCATTGAGTTGAATTTGTTTTGTGTTGATCATCTACTGCTGGGCATAGGGCTTGAAGTGTTTATATACCCAGTAAGACTCCACTGGAGAAAAACGTCTTTTTCTTTTGCAAGCAGGAATCAGTTGTATACAGCTTCTTGGTTAGGGATGGGCGCACATGTCCACTTCCCCTTCTCAGCCCTGGAACCCCATTTTTGCTGGAACCTGTGCAGACCCTGTGTGTACTGTCATAGTCTCTGAGCAAAATATGGTTAAACAGACGCTTTAATAAGCAACTTGAGGGGCTGGAGAGATGGCTCAGTGGTTAAGAGCACCGTTTGCTCTTCCAGAGGACCCGGGTTCGATTCCCAGCACCCACGTGGCAGCTAACAACTGTCTGTAGTTCCAGTTCCAGGCAAATACCAAGGCAAATAAATAAAGTTTTTTTTAAAAAAAAATAAGCAACTTGACCTAATGAGTAACTAAGTAGCCATTATGTTCCTAACTTTATGAAAGGTGGAACCCATCTCTACAGAGAACGCCATCCACTCTGGGTCTAGGGAGAGATAGGGCAAACATAATTCCAAAAGTCATTTCATATACATATTTTGTGTGCATTCAGTTTTTAATGCCCATGTAACCAGGAATCAAGTACCATTGTTTTTCTAATAATTTCAATTCTTGGAATTTAGTTTTTAAAGAAATGATGTATCAAAAAGAAAACATTTCCATCGTATTATAAGAAGGAAGAAAAATGGCAAAATTAAGTTGATTATCTGACTGTGGGGTGGCGACCAAGCTGAAGATGGGCACAAGTTACCATGGAAACTTGTGCTGTTCTCAAAAATTCCATTAGACAACTATGACAATGAAGTAAAACTTTGAATGATGAGTGAAGGTGTTGGGTCCATTGGTAAGTCTGGATAGAGAATACACGAGCAATTCCTGTGCATGTAACATGAGTGGAAGGCAGGGGAGGCAGATTCCATCTGCAAACAGTCTGAGATCTTTAAAGTATTTATCAATTGTAGAAACAATGAACCACACTGATTGGATGACACTAACCTCCTGACCCCTGACTCCTGAGTTCTCTGTGAAGTAAGAGGAAATGCCAAGGGCCTCAGAAAGCCCCAGGGACTGCAGAGGCCCTGCCCTTCCCCAGGTTCCCAACTACAGCCCTGCCATACTCACTTGGGCTTGGCCAAGGGTTCAGGCTCCTTTCGGGCTTTTCCAACAGGATTTTTCTCTGCTTCTTCTGCTGTGACCAAGTGGAACTCAGCTTCAACCTTGCCCTGCATCAAACAGAAATGTCAGTCTCTAATCATGCAGACCTGTTGGGGCAAAACCAGCTCCCTAAATGTGCCATCATATCAGAGATTTCCAGGAAGCATTCTGACTAGTCTGTTGGTTTCTTTTGAGAAGTATCTATTTTTTTTTTTTGGTTTTGGTTCAGGGAGAAACCATCTTGTGGGCAATCATAAAAGCCCCAGGGTGGGGCTGGAGAGAGGACTCAGTGCCTGTTTGAAAGCATAAAGATTTGAGTTCGGATCCTTATCACCTACATAAAAGCCTGAGGTGGCAGTATATATAACTCCAGAAGTGAAGAAGCAGAAAAATCGTGTGTGTGTGTGTGTGTGTGTGTGTGTGTGTGTGTATACAGACAATCTAGCTGAAATGGTGAGTTTCAGGCTGAGTGAAGAGACCTTCTCTAAGGTAGAAAGTGATGGATGAAGATACTCCAACATCAGCTCTGCACATGGGCACACATACATGTGCGCACACCTGCATTAACCATGTATACCATTACCACCACAGAGGCCCATAATGGTGCTACTCCTGAGCTTTGTGTATGGAAAGGGTTCCATATGTACAGAGAGGCAAAGACATATAGGTACAGCTACCCCACATGGACCACTCTAGCATCATTAATATGGGAAACAAGAAGACTAATGATAGAATCGGAGCAGTCGTTAGAAAGGGAGCCAATGACTGGAGTGGCAGGCCTCTTTATACCAACTACTTTCTTTTCCATCAGTCCTCAAGAGGAAATTGGTGACCATGACCCTGAATTTTCAAAGTGGCTTCTCTATCACCCATCGTTTTGTGTGTGTGTGTGTGTGTGTGTGTGTGTGTGTGTGTATTCACTAATAATATCAGAACAATCTTTTATTTTAGAACTACCTCTGCCACCTCTATGGTGGCAGTCCCTCTGATTTGGAAGTTGTGAGTGACAGGTGATTCTTTCATGAGCATGCCCAAGTCATTGGCAGTGATGTGAATCCTGGACCGGCCGACTATGGTGCAGAAATCAAATCATTGCTTTTTGTTTAATCACTCATTCAGAACATGACAGGCCCTCTGTGAGTCTATGCTGGTCCAGGCTCTGGGGACTCTGGTTTGTAGGAACGCCTGTTATTAGCGACAGTGAGGGGGTAGTAGAGCCAGCAGGGGACTAAAACATCATAGGAACATTTTAACAAATGCAATCACTGTCACGTTTCTCTCTCAGGGCCACGTCTGAATTAGAGATGACATGGCTATTTGGTTGATTTCTTATTCCACTCAACCGTGTCCTGTGCTTTAGAAATGTCTCTAAAAAAAAAAAAAAAACCATCAATATGTTCAGTCTCTCATTCCCATTGAGAAATTAAGGCAGTCAATGACCTACCTATGAAGTGCTCAGAAAATATTTTAAAACTATAGTTAAAGGTAATCTATAGTGTGGGGATACTTTGTGCTCTAACAAATAAAGCTCGCCTAAAGATCACAGGGTAGAGCTAGCTACTAGTCAGGCAGTGGTGGCACATATCTTTAATTCCACCCAGCACTTGGAAGGAGGAAGCAGAAAGATCGGGAGTTCAAGGCCACCCTGGGCTACACAAGATTGGATCTGTCTAAAAGAGGAACAGAGCCAGGCAGTGGTAGTGGTTCATACTTCTAATTCCAGCGCTAGGGAGGTGGAGACAGGATCTCAGCTTATTCAGACTGAGGAATTGTAGAGACAGAATCTCACTGCTTTTGTCCTGAGGATTCCATAGAGGTAAGAAGTCTCTCTAGTGGTTGGCTCCTTTGTCTCTCTGATTTTTCAGCATTTACCTGATATCTGTCTCCAAGTTTTTATTATTAAGACCAATTAGAATTCGAGCTACAATATAGCTTCTGTAGTTACAGACACTCTTCCCCATAATTATCAGCATATAATACTGAATAATTCAAATTGCAGTTGTACATCCTGTCTCTGGCTCATTTATTCTATTATCTCTTGACCGGTCTCAAAAATCAAGCAAGGTAGCTATTCTTTTTGTAGATGGAGAACCAGAGTCAGAGATCAAGCTCTGTTTCCAAGAGTATACACACAAAAAGCATCCAATCAGAATTTGAATCCTGGTTTGTAAGACACAAAGGCTCCTGCTATTTCCATGGTAACAAACTGTCTAGCAGCCTATCCATTCATTTTTTGGATACTTGATTAGAAGGTTAAAATGCTCTTCTCAGATGATTCCATGATGCCGTCATTATCACCACCTAATGGAGTTTGTCTCCTTGAGTCAAGATTTCCCATCTGTCAGCTGTTCTACAGTGAGCTGGCTGTCATATCTAAGATGTGCTAAGGGCATAGTCAGTCCGGGGAGCACCTTAAGACTAGATGACTGGAAGAAAGCTAAGAAATGAGCTTAAAATTCATGGCTAAGGGAGCAGTCTCATTATATAAGCAGAACTTTCTTCCAGGACTTTTTCACAGTTGGCCTAAACTCCGATGAACAGTGTTTTGCTCTAAGAACTTCATCCAGTGGCTCTGATTTAATGGAGAGTTGTCTTGAGAGATGCTAGCCAATTACCAAGCTCAGGTATTCTTAGAATGGGGTAGAAATTGACAGGGAACATTCAGGACAAGAGTAAAAAGATCCAAAGCAGCCACTTTATATGTCATTGCTTAACAGTAATACGCTCACCTACAGAGCTCTGTAGCCTGAACGGTGCTTCATATGCCTAGGATTCATTTAAAGTACCCAGCAAAATAGACAGCATCTCTGTGTCCATGTTGCAGCCAAAGAAACCTAGGCTTTGAGAGGCTTGCTAATCTCTGTTACAAAATTATGGTGTGAACCCTAAGGTCCACTTACATCAAGACTCATTATTTTGCTACTTTATGTCCCAGTGGCTCATTGCTGAGGAAAACAGAGTACTTGGAGCAATTTTCATGACAGGAGGGAGGGAGGGAGAGAGGGATATTCAATAACAGTGAATAACTAACTATGCCTTTCCTGAAAAGTTCTGAAGGATTCCACGGTCTTTGCTACCATTTTGTCACTAGTATATGTGTTTGAGCCCAATTCATGGGCTGGAAATGAATAGCTTGAAGATGGCATAGAACAGCATAAGCCAGCATAGACAATAGCAGAATGAAGATACTTAGTGATCTGTATTGAAACAATGTGACCTTGAGTAAGTGGTATGTCCTAAGACTCACTGTCCTAAGGATGCTCATAGTATGGACATACATCTCCCCAGCATGAGTCCCACAAGTCCAGAGTGCAACAGGAAAACATAAACAATAAACATAAATTCTGACCTCAGCATAGAAGTCACCGGTTATTATTATGAAGAGCCTTGCTTATTCTAGCCTCAGGAATGCAACGGGGAAGGTGTGACTGTCGAATTCTGATAAACACTGCTCCTCACTGCCTATCTCTGCACCCAGAGGACTTCACTTTCTACACAATCATCAGTATTCAGCCTTGCACTGAACAGAGGTCTTAAGCTAATAATATCTTCCAAATGTAATTTAAAGTCAGGGCTAGAAGAAAAGAAAACCTCACATAGACAGTTTGAGAGACTACCCATTAACCTCATGACATCTGCGGATGGAAAAAATGACAAGGGAAGGTCCCTGAAGACAGTGTGGATGTTCTGTACCATGGTTATTCTTATAAACGTTACACTTTAACACGCCAGGAGTGGCTATCAGGTAAGTGGAGAAGAGACTGCATTCAGAATGGATACACCTTTTCATCAATAATTAATTATTAATGCTCATTAAAATTCAACTTCATTGGTATTAAAAGAATCATTTGCAAAAAATAATCATGATGGGATATGCATTGGTAAAATACTTTAAGGAAAAATATACACCCAGAGTCATGATTTGAATCTGAAATATCTCTAGTGTGAGCTCCTGTTTGTCCCTAGCTGGTTATGTTTGTTATTTTACAGACTGGAATCTTCAGGTGGTTAGATCCAGACAGTTGAAAGCAAGTCACTAGGGATGGGTCTTGGAAAGTTATATGAGGTTCTGTGGGCCTCATTCTTGGTCCTCCATGACGGTAAGGACCTTTGCCACATACTTTTGTCATTATGTTGTTCCCGCTAAGATGGAGGAAAACTTTTGGAAACTGAGACAATATCAGTTCTCCTTAACTTGTCACAGTCATATCAAAGCAGCTGATTCATTCATAATGTCCATATATGGACAACCCAGCATCACCAACAGCAGGACCATTGGCTCTCTAGAAAGTAAACAGTATCATGAATTAAATATGTTGACTTCAAATGCTCAACTAGAATGTGGTAATTTCTGCACCTAACCTCATCCAGAGAAAATGTAGGGAACAGAGATTAAGATAAGTAACATCATGAGAAAGTAACCAGAAAATTCAGGCTTAGTCTTACTAATTGCCAATGTCACAGGGGTGGGGGTGTCTGTGCAAAAATGAAGTGAGCCAAAAGAAATAGAGCCACCAAGAACAACACATGGACCTGGATTGGATTTTTATCATGAAAACAAGAGCGATCTATAAAACATACTTGGGGGGCAGAGCAGTAATGACAGGATATTTTGTAGGTAAAAAAATTAATATAGTGTGAACATCTGATTGCACTAGGCTATCATTATTGGGTATATGACTTTCTTTCTGAGGTACTGAGTACCAAACCTCATGAATATTGGGGAAGTACTCTGTCTCTGAGCTACACTTCCAGTCCTCTTTAATGAGATGGACACTATAGGAATACAGAGGATGTCCATGTTCTTAGAAGATGGACTAAGTACTTAGGGTTGGCATGTCTTAAATGTTTCCATTAAGAATACTGTGTCTCACATTTATACATTCAAATATTGAGCCAAAAATAAATATGGCAACAGGGTGGTGTCAAATCCTGGTAGTGTATCTGGACCTGATCATTGTTCCTGTTCTTTTAATTTGTCCACTAATTTAAGACTTTAAAAATAAATGATGGTTGAAGAAAGATACATGATTAAGCTGGCATTTGCAAGTTGAAAATATAAAGAGTTAATAATAATATAGGTAACATGATGCAGAGAAATGCTCATTGCAACACAGAGAAAAAGAAAACAAAAATGCAGTTTGAAATATGAATGACGATTCCTATGAGTCTGCGCCAAACAAAAAACCAAAAAAAAAAAAAAAAAATTCATCATGGTTAATCTTGCTGACTTGAAGGGATTCAGAACCATCTCAGAGATACATTCCTGCTTGTGTCTGTTTCCAGGGAGGTTTAACCAGGAGAGAAGCTTTGCCCTGAATCTGGGTGGCTCCCCACCATGGGCTGGAGTTCTGTACTGAGTAAGAAAAGGGGAGAAGAAGCTGGAAAGGGGAGAAGCTCCCTGTCTCTGCTTCATGACTGGGTGCACTAGGGGTACTGCTGCATGCTGAGCTGCTGTGCTGAGCTGCATCCCTCAAGCCCTGAGTCAAATAAAGCTCTTCTTAAACTGCTTCTGTAATAGCAAAAGGTGACTAAGACACACAGAAAACATGGGAACACCAATGCCTAAACCATAGTTTTCATGATATGCCTATGAGGGCGTGTGAGTTATCTCTACCCATTCTGCTTTCCCTATGAACATATATTATTCACACTCAACTTTAAAAACAAACACTCCAGTCTGGTCTTAGAGAACTGGAATCTGCCCCATGCATCATGATCTGTGTGTCAAGCAGCATCCTCAGCCAAGCTGTGAACTTGCAGATGCCAGGAATTCACTGTCCCGATCACTGAGGTCTTAGCTCTTAGCCACTGAGGATGCCAACAGCTGCTCACTCAATCTGAAGAACAGCTGCCTTTTTTTTTAATTTAGGGCTTGATGTTCTGGGACCTAACCTACGATACATGGTAATTTGTCAGATTTGCCTCCAGAGCAAACACTCAGACTTTCATATCTTAAAGGAGTGATTTATTTAAAGATGACCTTTTTCTCTTTATTCAATGTTTTATTGTGATAGCCTTTATACATTTTGCAGTTGCTGTTAGCATGATTTCAACTGCTTATCAACATTCTTGACTATATTCATTTATGTCCATGCATAATTAGGAGTTAATTTTCAGGGCCATAGGATATAAATTTATTTATTTTTGTGAGTGCATATGTATACATACATACATATATATATATTCAAGATAGGGTTTCTCTGTGTAATAGCCCTGGTTATCCTGGAAGTTGTTTTGTAGATCAGGCTAGCTTTGAATTCACAGAGATCCATTTGCCTCTGCCTCTGAAGTGCAGGATTAAATGTGTGTGCTACCACACCTAGCTCAGGATATAAATTTATTAAAGTCTAGGGAAAGCTGTCAGCTTTACAAAATTATACAACTGAAACCTATAAATATGCTCCATAGAGTTAGTAAGATTTAGTATTTATTTATTATACATTATGCAAAATTATACAACTGAAACTTACAAATTTGCCTCATATAATTAGCAATATTTAGATTTTTTTTTTTTACTTTTTCTTTTATTCTTTCTCACACATTACATCCCAATTGCATTTCCCCTCGCTCTATTCCTCTCAGTCTCTCCTGACACCTACCCTCTCCCCCAGATTCACTCCTTTTCCATTCCCCTCCCCCCAAGAGTCAGAGACACCCCCACCCCACCGTGGAAGTCGAGCAAGAACACTGAGCTACATAGCCCCAACATATGCAGAGGACCTAGCTCAGACCCCTAGAGGGTCCATGCTTGTCATTTCTGTTCCTGTGAGTCCCCGTGAGCCCTGCTTGGCTTTTAGAAGGACTAGTTGGTGCAGGAAGTATATAATACAGGGTCAATGTGTGCATACGCCCTTCTGCTCTGCCAAGGGCATCCGCTCTGAGCCATCCCTGCAGCTGGTTTGTCCTGACTCCAAGGACAACACACTGCACACTAGGAGCTATGTGAAGTGTCTCAATTATAACAGCTGATAAGCAGCTTAAAAAATAAGTCTGGCAGGTGTCGGAGACTGTAAACAAACCCCTTCATCCCTGTCAGTAACTGGGGCACAAAAATATGGAACATTCTCAACACTTTGTGGATGATAAATACATACAAATGCTTTTGAGATGGGGTGCAGTGGGGAAGTGAGTCCTCACTATAAATCAGACTAGTCTGCAACTCATAATGTAGCCTATGGCCATTTCAAATTCAGAGCAATCCTCCTGCCTCAGCTTCCCAATGGCTGGGAGAACAGGTTGAATCATCATTCCCAACACTATGAATAATATCAAAGCACAAGAGGGACCCACACAGAGTTGGGATTTGAGAATGTGCCCCAGAAACGGAGAATGTGCCCCAGAAACAAGTCAGGGACACCTAGTTCAGCATTTGCCACAAGAGACCTGGAGGAGGTGACAGAGTGGCCAGGGTTTTCCTTTACCCTTTGCTCCTAGATAATCCAACTAAAGTAACTCCTGTTCCTGGGGCCTGCTTCCTTCTGCCATCACAACAGGATCTTCAAGATCTGACAGGGACTCAACATGAGTTTAGAATGAAGTCATTTCACATTCTTCCTTTAGGATGCATAAGGGAGAACACAGACTTAATTCTGTTGATGAAAGAAGACTGGGCATAGAGCCATATGCCTAAAGGGTCATGAGTTCAAGGCCTGCCTGGGCCACATAGAGAGACCCTGTCAACAACAAGCCATATAAACCCATAAAGAGGATTTCCCTCTTTCTTTCTCTTAGAGCATTTACTTTAGAAGAGCTATAATTACAAGCACATTCTCTTTTCTTTGGAGTGTATATAAATGTCTTTGAAAACTGGGTAGGCTTTATTCTTTACACTATTCAGGCTTGTTTTTGTCAAGAGCTTAGGAACCACTTTTTCTTTTCCTTTCTTTGTCTCTTTTTCTTTTTTTGCAATGCAGACATCAAGAACGTTAGCCTCCTAACCTGGGACTGTAATGCACACCTGCAAGTCCAGCTACCCGGGAGTCTGAAGCTAAAGGACAAGGAAGCCAGTGGAGACTGGAGACTTTGTGTCCATATAAATAAATGTGAGAAAGAGGAGTAGGGGGAATATGAATACATGCACTGCTACTGAAGGAGGTGGCTGAACTCAGGCATTTACTTCATTACAAGTCACAAAATGTCTTTTGTCATGAAAATTTACAAGTAGATCATTTCCCCAGCCCCAGCCCCACCCATCATGACAAACCAATTCTCTAAGTTGGTCACTCCAGTCACTGGATTTGAGTAATTGAGACTAGTTACTGTTTACCTGGAAACTTGTTGTAACTTCTTGGCTTTGTAACAACAAAAAGGGGGAGTGTGTTTCAGTCTTTGTAACCTTTTGCTTGTGATGCAGTCACAAGCCAGGCTAACAATTACTTAGCCTATTGGTTAGTTTTATGTCAACTTGATACAAGCTAGAGGCTTTTTTGAAGGGGACATGAACTGAGAAAATACCAGTCTGACCTGTGTGCAAGCCTGCTTCATTTCCTTGATTGATAGTTGATATGGAAGGGACTAGTTCACTGGGTGGTGCCATCCCTGGGCTGGTGGTCCTGGGTGTCATGAGAAAAGAGGTTGAACAAGCCAATAGGCAGCAGTCCTCCATAACTCCTGTTTCCGTTCCTGTCTCCATGTTCCTGCCTTGCTTTCCCTCAGAGATGGTTTATAAGCCATAAGGTGAAATAAACCCTTTCCTCCCAAGGCTGCTTTTGGTCCTGGTGGGTTTTTCTATTTGTTTTTTTTTTGTTGTTGTTGTTGCGCCCCCCCCCCCCAGCAATAGAAACCCTAATTAAGACAGTAACCAAACTTTTCATCTCGATTTTCTTTGTAGACAGGCTTTATGGTTCAGGAATAGGTTTTCTTTCACAGATACCATCTTAGCCTTCCATGGAGAAGTTGACTAATTATCTCAGGACCAGGTTGGGTAGGATCAGTCTTAATTTCCCCCCATTTGCATAGGTTTCTTTTTTTAACTTTTCTTTTTAAATTTATTTTTATTTATTTGCCTTGGTGTTTGCCTGGAACTGGGAACTGGAACTACAGACAGTTGTGAGCTGCCGTGTGGATGCTGGGAATTGAACTCAGTTCCTCTGGAAGAGCAGTGAGTGCTCTTAACTGCTGAGCCATCTCTCCAGCCCGCATGGGTTTATTTTAGAAAGGGAAATATCAAGGAATTTAGGAGTGGACTGCTTGGGTTTAAACCATGTCCTTGAGGACTGCAGTGATGGTTTAACCTTAGTGGTTAAGAGCTCTGGCTGCTCTTTCAGAGGTCCTGAGTTCAATTCCCAGCAACCACATGGCAGCTCACCATCATCTGTAATGAAATCTGGTACCCTGTTCTGGCCTGTGGGCATGCATGCAGGCAGAACACAGTACACATAACAAATATAATCTTAAAAACAAAAAACCAGAAACATGTCCTTCCTTGACTACCCATGTTGAGCTGTGTGATTATCTCACTATGCCTGTCTTTTAAAATAATAAACTAGGGATTTATTAGTGTGTGTGTGTGTGTGTGTGTGTGTGTGTGTGTGTGTGTGTGAGAGAGAGAGAGAGAGAGAGAGAGAGAGAGAGAGAGAGAAAGTATGTGTATATCATGAATTCATGACCATTAATGGGAAACACTGATGCCCACACAGTGACACTAAACAAACTCTAATGATTCAGAATGTCATCATTGTCTGTCTGTTTCATCATTGTCTGTCTGTCTCATCATTGTCTGTCTGTCCCATCACCTGTACATGGCAGACTCAAAGACAGGCAGCATGTGGAGAAAACAGTATGGCCAAAGGGAAGCTCGCATTCTTTGTGGTTAAAGCCTGCTGGCTTGGGAAGAAGCAGCTAGCTATGCGGTTAGTTGGAGAGCCTTAACCACATATGGCCATCTGAGGCTGGTCTCTGCAGAGGCTGTGGTTTAGTTTTCAGAGGTTGGGACTCAGGCTGTCACAGTATGGTGACTTCACAACTGTCAGGTTGCATTTTCAACCCTTCACGATCCGTGTGGCATAGTCAACTATTGCCACAGACACCACCATGTCAGCGGGAGGCTAGAGGCTTTTCTACCTTGTCTTCCCAAGAGAGCGAGCTCCTTGGGACTAGAATCTGCTTCCTACTGAACAGTTAGAGACACCCCTAGATGAACCCTGTCTGGAGGACACTCCTTGTCACTACTGAAATAAAATGAATAGCAGATAGAGAAGCTAGGTGATCAATACTCTAAAAAAGAAACCTTGAAGCAAACAGAAATGAACCACATTTAATTAATAGCTCCTAAGCTTAATAAATAGCCTTGATGACAGATTGCTAAAGTTCAATACACCAGAAGTATTGTTTATAAATGCTTTAAAACATAATGAGGAAGGCTCTATTTCCCCCTGTTTCCTTAACCCATTAGGAGTGGATACCATTGTTTATGGACTTGTATTTAGCTCTTTAGGATAGCAGAAGGAGGCCGAAGTGAGGAAAGGTGAAAACATTTATTACCATGCTAGGACATGCAAATTCTAACATGCATGGAATACTTACAATGTTCCAGACACAGATCCTGTGCCCTTTCAATGTCTCAACGGCCTCATGAGGTACTCACATTCCTTTCCTGCAGGCAAGAACACTGGGGGATGAAGCTGCCCGGGTGGAGCCAGGCTCTGCACGAGAGTCAGCCTTGAAC
This sequence comes from Sigmodon hispidus, assembly GCA_004025045.1. Classification (NCBI taxonomy): domain Eukaryota; kingdom Metazoa; phylum Chordata; class Mammalia; order Rodentia; family Cricetidae; genus Sigmodon; species Sigmodon hispidus. The sequence continues at coordinate 13,168 of PVIH01007465.1, read as the reverse complement.
CTACTGTCCTCTGCAGCCAATGAGCCATTGTTTGTCATTCCTCCAGTCTTTACCAACCACCAGGGTATTTTGGTGGACTGCCTATTCTGTATACTTTATTTAGATAGATTGTGTGGTCTCTGTTCCTGACTTCTTTTTCTTGCCACAATGTTTTCAAGGTCTGTCTGGGTTCATCACCCCACTTTTCCTCATGGCTAGATAATAATTTTCCGTTGTTTATGTGCATCATTCTTTATCACTCACTAGCTGATGAATGCCGAGTATTTCCACTTATAGGTCATTATGACTAACACTCGTAAACATTCACAATTGCATTTTTTAAAGATTCCTGGGACCCTCTGTGCTGCTAAATTCAATGGATGCATCTAAATAATGTACCAGGCACAGGCTTCACGGATCACTGCCATCTTTTCAGGTCATGGCACTTCCTGATTTAAGACTGGCAGGAACACATAAGAATAGCCTCACCTGGATCTTGCTGTTAAAAGTGCAGGATGCTGGACCTCCCCATACACTGCCTTCCCATTAATTCTTACATACATTAAATTTCCTTATTGGGGCTCAGAGAGACTCAATGGTTTATTTTAAACACCATGTGTAAGGTCCTGACCAGAGAGCATGTATTTAGATTTGTAAGGTAATTTTTCTTTCTATGTAACTGTGGTGGTTTTGAATGAGAAGTGTTCCCTATAGGCTCTGGCATTTGGGATCTTGGTCTCCAGATGGTGGTGCTGTTTATGGAGGCAGTACAGCCTTGCTGGAGAAGCATGTCTCTAGGGGTGGCCTTTGAGAGTATATAGCTTTCAGGGCTCTCTGACTCATGTTTATGGTTGAAGATGTGATCCCGTAGCTTCCTGCTCCAGGTGCCATGCCTACCCCACCATGGTCAACTCCTAAGCCTTTGGGACTGTAAGCCAAAAATAAACTCTTCCTTTTATAGATGTCTTTTAGTCACAGTGTTTTTAACACATCAGCTGAACAGTATGAAACAAGGAAAATCCCTGTGCTCCTTCTTACAGAATTTCCGCTCTTGGTTTCTGTGTTAGCCCATATTCTCATTTCCTCCTCCATTCCCCTCCTTAGTCTCTTTGTCTGGGATTGATCCTCTCAAATCATAATCTTACCTCCTAGTCCCTGAGCCCAGAACCGGCATAGAATTAAAATGCAGTTAGCTCTCAGTACGTTCTCTAGGGACCTAGAAGACCGGGGGTGGCTGATAGCTCAGTTTCCCCACCAATATCATCAGGCCATAGGCATACACTAAGAATGGCAGAGAGAAGGAAACAATAAAAGGCAACACCAGGGCATCAGACCAGTAGTGCCCAGGGATTCCTGGCCTCATACCCAGGAGAGAGTCCTGCTGCCTGCGGTACCTTTGTATAACCCACTTCCTTACGCAGTTACCTGACCACTTACTTATACAAGCAATGGGGATAGGGGGCTCAAAGAATATGAAAAGGAACAACATCCTGCCCCATAACTTAAAAAGATCAGAAACTCCAGTCATAGGTGGACCAATATGGACCAATACAGACCAAACTGGCAAGGCAGAAGAAAGCGAAAATGTCCCTACCAGCTTATCAGCCTCTTCAGGAAGTTGCCCGGTATTAAAATTGGGTCCCATGTTTGGAGGTTAAAGAATGAGGAAATTACACTTGTCTTGTGCATTGGCCGCGATTTTATGCATAATTTCAGGAAATGTTTAAAAAATGAATGCCAAGGGCATGAGTTCAGGTGAAATAAAGGACTATCACCCCAGTGGAGATAACTTATAAATCAAATAGACTGAAATAGGAAAGGATTATTAATGCATTTATAAAGCTTTAGAAAGTCTAGCTTCTTGGAAGGACCTTTGCTTCAAGGGCTCTAAAAAGCTACTTCAAAGCACTTGAATTGAAGCCTACAAAATGACTCACTGAGAAAGCAGGATGTACCCCGATGGCCAGCCAGCCCACCTCCTACACCTGTCACTTACCGTGAGCTCTTTGCTTTTTGCAAAAGGCCACCATCCACGCACGCGCTTCTGCTGGAATATGGAGATCTTGTTCTCCTCACTTGCATTTTCAAACTTAGACAGATCACAGGCTTTTGCAGATTTGGCTGCCCGAGGGAAGCTGTTAAGATTCATTTCCAGCGAGCCTGTGAAGAGATGCCCCCAATAGTTACGAAGGGCTTTTCAGTCACTGTGGATGAGCAGGGACTGTACTCATTGGCCAGCCACTCAGTCAATGTTACATTGCATATGAGATGTGCCAACTGTATCCATAGGCATAAATGGGATGGAGACATGCCGTGCCATTAAGAATTAATAAGATGGTAGCAGGTGGAAATCAGAACAGAGAGCTATGTAAAGCTTCAGCCTTGGAGTATTGATATCTCAGGGCATCTCCTTGGCTCTACATGTGATGGCAGGTCTCAGGATTGTCATACTTCAGTACTGGTCTCCCAGACATCATCTTGCAAGTCATAAAGTCCTTCTGCCTTTGCATCTACCCTCTAGGATGGAAAAGGACCTCCCAGTTCACTGCACTGTCACTTCAGGGTAAGATATTGTCATAAAGGAGTTGTATGTCTCATTTTGACAACTTTGCTATTATAAAGTAATGTTTGCTAAAGGTGAAACTTTGGAGCATGTACATGCTTTGGAGTATGGAGTGAAACACACACACATGCACACACACACAGATGCATAGATAGATAGATAGATAGATAGATAGATAGATAGATAGATTCTATTATCCAGTCTCATCAAAGTGGCCATGGCTCTGTATAGTAGTGAATTCATATCCCCAGCCGGTCCACCCCTCCTGTACATATAAACGTGTATTTTAAAGAAATGAGATTTTTCCTCCTATGTATGTTTCACTCAGTGAATCTCCTCCAAATTTTTAAACCATTATTGTCTCAGTATTTTCATGGTCACAGGGTTCATTTACCGAGTGTTCCCCATGTGTGAGGACTTGTGGTGGGTTCTTTTTCATAAAGATTTATTCTATTATTTTATTTTACATGTTTGTGTGTGGGCCTGAATGTGTGTATGTGTACTACAGTCATGCAGATGCCCATGCAGGTCATCCAGTCCTGGAACTGGGGTTTCAGGTGGTTGTGAGTCTCCTGATGTGGATGCTGGAAACTAAACCCAGGGTTCTCTGCAAGAGCAGCATGTATCCTTGACTGCCAATTCCCTCTGATGAGTCATAACAGATCAGTAATGAACTCAACGTCTAACTATTTCTTAGTTTTAAATAGGGCAAACACCAACTTGCCTGAATGTGTTAGGAGCCTATCATATACACAGACTACGGTCTTTGCCAGTTTCTTAGTGATGGATGGTTAGACTGTTGATAATTATTTTTTGTAATCAGGATTAGCACTAAAATTATGGTGCTCATAATAAAATCACACTCAGCTCTCCTCCAAAAGCTAGGGAGACATTCTTAACATGGCTTGAGAAGGCCACTGGCTTACCCAGGAAGTCATCTGAGGACAGTCTTTCAAAATCCCAGACCTGCAGCACCAACACGGCCGGAGTCTTACACTCCATCTTCTCTAGGGAAAAGATGTTTTCCCGTTTGGTGATGACCATTTGCTTTTCAGCTGGCAGGTACTGGAATGGAAACAGGAAACGCCAGTTGAAGTTCCCTTCTCCAGTCAGGGAGTTGTAATGCACATCCGTCTCCTGCTTATCATCCTCTAAACCCTTGATCCACCTGCATAAAGATAAGGAAACAGAGTGTGTTATTTAGGCATCATCAGAATCATGAGGGAAATAACCAGCTTCAGCTGCCTGAGCCACAGCTTCACATTATACGTAGCTGGGTTCAGATGGAAGTTTCTATTTGAATGAGAAAGAAGAAAAGAAAGAAAAAAAAGATCAAAAAGACCTCCCAAAGCAGGCTGTATAAGTGTCTGACAGTTTATAGATCAGGAGCCCTGTGCAATTAAGATAGAATATAGGAAATGAACGTGTAGTTGGAGCCCCTGGTGATGCTGGGAGTCCTCTCTGCAAGGGTTTCTCATATCCACTCCAGAGTATTGGAAGAAGATTCTATTGAAGCCTCTAAAGTTGGGTGGTTAGACCTGCTGTATCGGCTGGGACTCGCCTCTCTTCTCTGGCTCTGGGTCCTGACAGTGCAGCACGTTTGGGTCACTGGGGTATAGGGTAGGAATTAAGAGCACACATTGTTCTTCCAGAGGACTTGGGTGAAGGGAGTAGATGGGCTGCCTCTAGCCAGCCATTCACCTTCCAAATCCTGCCTCTACCTACTCACCATGTGGCCACAAGACCTCTTTGTGTCTTACATTTATCTGGAAACATCGAAGCTGATTTTTGACTCCTGGTTCACAGGGCTATTCTGAGGAATTACATGACACATCTGTTAAATCTTCTCCTCAGTGTTATCCACTGCTTTTCCTCCACGCTAAGAATAACGTGAGCTACAGGTAATATGTTCCCCTAATACTTCATCCATGGCTAACTAATTCAGAAAGCAAGTGCTTTTTATTCACATGAATTAAAAATTCAATTTGTTTTCTTTTTTAAAGATTTCTTTTCATTATTTTTCATTATGTGTATGTGTGTGTCTCTGTGTGGGTATGCACAAGAGTGTGTCAGTGTCCAAAGAGACCAGAGGTGTTGAATTCCTTGGAGTTGAAGTTACAGATTCCTCTGAGCTGCCCAAAGTGGGCACTGGGAACTGAACTCAGGTCCTCTGGAAGAGCAGTATGTGCTCTTAACAGCTGAGCTGTTTCTTCAGGTCCCAAAACACTTGCTTTCTGAAAGCATCCATGTCCCCTCTCCAGGGAAGATGAACACACTTCTCTTCACCAAGGAGTGGCACCATCTGAGGTTTGATCACATTCATTTAGCTAAAGAAAAAAAGAAAATGGCAGCAAGATAAAATAGGGGGATGAGAAGAGACCTAGGGCCATGCCCTGATCTATCAATGGCCAGAATGAAGAACCCAAGCTTACAAACCCTGAGAAGTGAGTGTGTGTGTGTGTGTGTGTGTGTGTGTGTGTGTGTGTGTGTGCAGTGGTAGGAAGTGGGGGAGGAAAGCAGGAAGGATACCCTGATGTGAGGTTAGCAAAGAGAGTGCCTGTAAAAGGAGGGGGCTGCTACGGTGTTGGTCCCTAGAGCACAGGAAGAGAAAGATGAATTAGAAGGACAAATCCAGGCAGAACCATTGGAGTCAGCGATAGGAGACCTGTGCTTGGGCAGTGCCAGGAAGTGAGCTGGACCCAGGCAGATGAGAGGTGAGGGAGGGAAGAGTGAGTGTACATGAGCATCTCTCTATACATCTTAATGGCCAGGACTTTTTGAACTCTTCCAGAAGCCTTCCATATTGTGAATCATGATTAAAAAAAAATACCATTTTGCAGAACGCATTAATCTTTCCTGAATGCGATTGGAATGCAATTTCAGACAATTTAAATTCTGTTCTTCAAGTGTTATTCTGCTACGTTGAGTACTCCTCTGTCAGAATTCATTTCTTTATTCTCATTATGTAAAGAGAGAGAGAGAATTTTGAACCCCTGGGCTTTGACTTCCAAGTGTATTTAAAGTACAAGGTGCTTCTTGCTTAAGAATGGCCGAGGACCATCACCACAAGGTGGTGACAGTTTTAATCTGCTTCTCTCTGCCCTCACCTGCTCCCTGACTGGGGCCTGAATGGAAGCTGGACTGAGCTGTAAGAGATATTAAATGCTTCATCTCAGGGAATCTATTCACCTAGATGGGAATCTCTTTTTAGTCAGCAGCACCAAAAAGTGGAAAGGCCTAATTCCAGCCTCCATTAGCTTTATAATCTCCTAAACACACGGCTCTTCCCTCCATAACCCCCCTATTGCCTTGCCTGGTTCAATTGGAAAGCAGATGTACTTTTGAGGACACGAAAAAGGTTGGTCATCCAATGTTTAACTGGAAGATAGTTATGTAACACTTACTCGCTGAAAGTGTTTTCATAAAATAATTATTAGCAAAATGAACGAACAAGACAAAGCTATCACGTAGAAAGTGACCTTACCTAATTCAGAGCAGGACAGATCCTTCTGTGGAAGGTGGAGGCACAGCTTGACTAGAGACTGAAGAAGAGAGATGCAGAAAGAAGAATGGAACCTTACCCTTTGACATAAATATCACTTGACTTTTGACCCGTGAAGATATTCTCATCTTCTAAAATGACATCTTCAGTATTCCAGATGGTGACCCTCAGCTCATATCTGAGATGAAGGAAACACAGTGTTAGGTAAACAACCTTGAAATGGGACCAAAAGACATTGCACTTTGTAAGCCTTGAGTCTGTCAAGACCATTAGCATCATCACTGGAGGCTGGTCTGTCAGAACAGTGTAGCTCAGTTGGAGACCTCGGATTCATCAGGGTATGAGTGGGGCAGAGTAGCTTCTCCTCCTATGGACCAGCATCGTCCAGATGAAGAGCTTGCAACCCAGAAGCCACTGCTTCAACCACCTTCATCACTACACCCCATGCACCAGGTGGACAGTGAGGCATAAACACCCTCCCATCTCAAACCCTATAATCTTTTATTCTAGGACAATCGTCCCCTCTCCTAAGGAAGGGCAGACTTACCCTTTGGGTTTCCTTGGTGAAATGTCAACAGGAGGTCCAAGCTGAGGTGTATCCTTGGGAAACATGTCCACCCACATCTGTAGACGGCCCTTGTCAACAACAACAAAAAGCTTTGAGAAAAGGCAGGCCATGAAAATTGATCATTCATTGTTTTAAAACATTCTTCAAAAGAAAGGGATGCTAGATATGATTTGGTGTCTTTATAAGCATGTGGCCTATTTGGTAAGGATGGTAGAGACTTCCCTCTTATCCTTCTTTTATTTCTTTCTTCTTTTTTCCTTTTTTTTTTTTTTTTTAAGTCAGACTCTGTTGTAGCCTAGGCTGGCTTTGAACACATTATGCATTTAAAGATGGCCTTGAACTCCTGGTACTGTTGCTTCTACCTACCAAACTCTGGAATTACAGGCATGGTCTACCATGCCTGGGATAATGTACAGCTTTATTAAGAACTTACTAATGCATAAGTTAAGAGCCAAGGAAAGGCAAGGAAACCTTTACTGAACTACTATGCAGCGGACATGGTATTCTGCACTTGATGCACACTGTCTCGTGATTCTTGCCTATCAGTTAAGTTTCAAAGTTTCTCAAATGTCAAAGTTATTCCAAAGGACTTTGATAATTCAAACTGTAAAATGAAAACAAAACAAAACCAGTATTGTTCAGTTAATTATACAGACCTCTTGAACTCTACTAAACCTAAATGTCATGCCAGTGTCCTTAAGATAGATTTTGGGGTTCAATTGACACCTTTTATCAATGTAGACACATTTAATCAATCTTTGCTTTTTTTTCTGTGACTTTGATTTGTTTTCTGAGAATGAGTGGCCAATCCTAACCATAAGTTCTGGCCTTAATAATGCTGCCAGCACTACCTGCTCCATCCCTGGTTTATCCTTGTGGTACAGTGGTCGTGTTTCTATGTGCTCAGGAACCAGCTTGCACCCGACCTCAGGGATGTCCTCCCAAGAATGTAACACCTTGAGGGCCAGGTGTTCATAAGACTCCACTATCTCCTCTGTAGGGAGGAAAGATAAGGAAAGAGGTGTGTTAGATATTGTTTCTCCAAAGAGGAGGCTGTGGAGGCCTTACTAAGTTCTTCCTGTAATGATCAGTCCTAAAGATGCTAGGGGATAAAAACAAAAGAAAATAGAAAACAGGAAGAGCTAGAGTCAGCATAGTATGAAAGAGAAAGAGACTGATTGTAGAGATAGAGACCTGAGATGGGTCAATTGATAAGAAGACAGAGATAGCAAACACACACACACACACACACACACACACACACACACACTTAGATTCCTGGAGATCCCACAGATTAGAAAAGATGGATGCCAGACACTAAAAAGGATCTCTTTGCCAACACCATCAGATGGTATGAAGGTTTAGACACCAGGGTGGTGGTCCTAAGTAAGATAGTGGTACAAGGTATGTTTTTGGACATCTTTACTTTCCCAGAATCTTCCAACTATAAACACCTATACTTCATTCCACCAAAGAAGGTGATTCAAATTTAAAAAATAAAAACAAAAACAATAATAAAAATAGAATTGAAAAGAATACACAAAGCAAGACAAAATTATCAAAAGAATAAAATCTTTTTGACAAAGCTTATAATGGTAGAGATTTGATATAAGATAATCAAACCTGACTTTATAGAAAGAGACCACAGAGATAATCTCCTGGTGGCAATAATTATATTGGTAAGAGCTGATAGAGTTAGAAAAGCAGTGAATAAAATAATCATCTTAGGGGCTGGAGAGATGGCCCAGTGGTTAAGAGCACCGTCTGCTCTTCCAGAGGACCCAGGTTCGATTCCCAGCACCCACGTGGCAGTTAACAACTGTCTGTAGTTCCAGTTCCAGGCAAAACACCAAGGCAAATAAATAAATAAATAAAGTTTTTTAAAAAATAATCATCTTAGAGCTTAATCACTCAGGAACTGACCTTGTGAATATCATTTCAGATTTTTAGTGGGCAAAATAGTAACTGTTTAGTCATTGTTTAATCAAATATAGACTTTTAACCAAATAATTACATCACTATAAGAGTATATTGTGAAAAAGAATTTTTTTCAATAGAAATCCATATTAACATGTCACCAATACACTGTCTAAATAGCAGTAATTCTGCATGTGAGAGCCTTCAATACGTTCTTGGGTCCAAAATAATAAGGTAGAAAGAAATAAAAATAGTGGAAGTCCATAGTGGGTAACGGCCTCTACCTCCTTAGTTTGACTCTGCAGTAGAAGCATGAAAAATTTATACCAGAATTGTGCTGTGTCATTAAAAACGCCATTCATCCCCTCATTCCAAGTATATGACAGCTTCTCTGGGGTCTTCAAGGTGTGTCCAGTGGTACTCATGGAGAATTATCCATCTTTTGGTGCTAAAATAGTTTGGTACAACACTGTGGGATAGTGGGTTATACCTAGTGTTCTGCACTATGTGATATTCACTTAAAGCTATCGCTTGCTTTGCACATTTACAAATTCTTAATTCACAGCCACATGAGGCACAGTCAGCAGAACTTTGTGATTATGATTGTCTGTCCCTAGCATGATTACTTTTGTAATCAGATGACCCAATGCCCTGCTTTTTTTTTTTTTTTAAATAAAGAAACAGCTTCATTGGCAGAACACTGTGCTGGGAATTACCAGAGTCTTCCTCGGCAAAGGCTGTTTTTCCAGAGAAGACCTTATTTCCGATCTGTATTTTCCCAGGACGAAAGTGCGGCCCATCCAACTTATTGTCTTTGCAGAGTTTGGTTAGGATTTCTGTGGGCTTGGACGTGTCCCTCCAGGCATTGTACCCTTCTCTGAGAATCAAAGGATAGATGAAGTGAGGCTGGCTGCTGTTTAGGAGAACACCCTCTGAGATCAGCAATAAAAGCTCAGCTCATGCTCACATGTGACTGATGCAGTCTCCACCCCCCACTCACTGGTTTCTACACCTGGGTAGCACTTTTGCCTTGATTTTCTTTTCTCTTTTGCTGGTCTACTAGTCAAGCACCTTTGCATATGGACAGCTTGCGTATAAGACAGGGCTTACATGCAGCCTGACCTAAGATGGTCTGCAAGAAATTTCAAGCTTTTTAAAAGCAATAACCCTTTTTAAAATAAAAAAAACCCATGGAAGTGAAATTCTTAGTACAAATTCATCATTTTGGAATTGACTCTTTCAGTGATGTTGGATATATTCACAATAACATGCAGTTGCTCCTGCTTAGTACACAAAGCTGCCATCACCGTGAATGAAGACCCTGTATCCAAAGTACGGTTGCTCTCCATTCCCATTTCCCAGTTCTATTAGCTTGGGCCAGTCTGTTTTTCTGCTACTGTGAGGTTCAGGCAAGTGTAGCCAGGGTTTGGTCATCTGTGTGCTACTTCAAAGGAAAGGCCAGCTTATTACCTCAATGTCTCTCCTCCCTTCTCCCTTCCCTCCCACAGATCATGTCTCAGGCAGAAGGTTCTGACATCTGTTTTTCTAATCAGTGGCCTTCCTGCTGGGCTCTTCTAGGTTTCTCCAACCCTTTCATCCTTTAAGAAATAGATAATTTGGAGGAAGTAGATCACACGACAGAGTGGACCATGGTTCCTCCTCATCTCCTGCATCTGACCTCCCAGACAAAAGTCAATTGGCTTTTGAAATAAAACGGTAAATATACCACTTTAGAAGACATTCATCTGGTGGAATACTATACAAGCCCAGCAAAGCAAAGACTTAAGCAATATTAAATGTCAGCTATAAGATACTTAAGCTACAATGTAAGAATAAGCAAATTACAAAGCATGGAAGTGTAATCCAGGCTCAGAAGTAAATAGTGTGTTAAAATACTAAAAAAAAAAAGCAAAAACATTTACATAAATATTTATTTTTTATCAATTATTCAAAATGGTGATTTGTGCAAATTATTTTATTTATATTGACAGACTATGTAAATTGATTTCCATTTCCCATTAAGAAAAACATTTTTTGAATTACAGAATGGAACTAGAATAAATGTCTATATTTTCCTAGCTGCAATTTGTAAGATTTTTTAAAAATATATATATATATAATCAAGATTCAATATACTTTAAGAGAAAATCAAGCTGGTAGCCTACATCTAAAAATAAAGTTGAATTGCAAATCTTTGTAAAAAATGTTGGATCTACTCTTCCCTCACTCACAAACTGGGGATAATAAAGTCTAGTGAGCTCTGGGGAAACTGATCAGATTCTATACAAAGCTCGTAAAACGGCAAGTTCTAAGCACATACAGCTGTTGTTTATAGAATGCTGAGACACTGATGTTTGCATTGCATTAACCATTCTTCATCGAGCATCAAAAGCGTACCACAGCCTGGCTCTTTACTCTTGAAGAATCTGGCCTGGGTTTTAAATCACAGCTGCTTCCCCAGCCCACTGTCCCTGAAACCCAGGTATCAGGCTCCCCAGCCCAGCTCTCCTGATACGGTCTGCTTTCCTAGAGACAGATAAACACACACACAGTCCAAATCCCCAAAAGACTGTGGCCCTGGGACACCAACAGGGTCTCCATGGACAAAGAACTTACATCTCATATTGGCTCTGCAAACCACAGATGGCTCTGTGTTTACTGTAGAAACGGTTCTCCAAGTCGATCTTGGTCTCCCCAATGAGGTCATCCGTCCCAATCATGTCATGGTCATAGATCAGGACAGAGAGCAGAGACTCCTTTGGGAAAGTAGCCTGGATCTCAAATGACCTGAGTCCAAGCAGAGGGCTGGGAATCAGTAGTGTTGGGTAGTATGGAGCTTCGACAGCTGCCTTTCAGTTAGCTTCCTATCTGGGTGGATGCCCCAACTGGATCAGCAATTCAGTCAGTACTGACAGGAAGGTGTGTAATCCATTATCCAGGTACAACCAACTTCTGCTTCCTTTGTCAAATTATGATAGAAAACAATCAGCCTTTTCACAGGCCATATCTTAGAGTTGCTTATTGGGAACTCTGATTTTCAATCAAATTTTGGACGTGAACTTTCTGGTTATAACACATTGAGGATGTTACTTAATCTCTTTCACCTTCCATGTATAAAAATGAAAACAAAGGGACATCTTTTTTTTAACATAGTATGGTGGTTAGATGCAAAGTTGACCATATAAAGCACACAGTCACTTCCAGGTTTTCAGCTCAGACCCAGTAAGAATATTATCATTTCTTTCCATCACTGCCTTATTGTGAAACACCAGCTGGAGTTTTCAAAAAGCAAACCTTGCTGATGCAAACCAAGCATTGAAGGCTGTCTCCACAGCACTAAGCACCCTGGGAACAGAAGACCTTTCTCTGATTTCCACATCACTGAGGTTTGCACTTGGACTACAGAGAATATATATTTTTAAACTGCAAAGCATGTCATAAATCTACATCCAATACTACTATTCTGTAGATAAGAAAATCAAAATCTAGACAATGTAAGTGTAGAATCATAAAGCAATTCTTCCTGGAATATGTGATGGGATACCTAAGTCTAGTGTGGCAGAGATGTCAACGATTTAGGAGACAACACCCCTCCCCCAGCACCGCCATAAGAAAAACAGACAATTTACAGTACCAGACATTATAATTAATTGATGGAGCAAGCTGTAAAAGGCCCAGGCAGAGATGCACAGGGACAAAACTCAGGTGCTCTTCACCTGTTAAGCATGAAAGTGCCTTCCTTGACTTTAAATCCTGGCTTCTGGGTTGCAATGGCTATTCTGGAGGTACAGCAGAAACAAGGACCCCATATCCATCACTGAGTTTTGTTATCACCATGGTAGCCATCAATGAAGGGCTTAATAAAGTCTTCAGCTGACCCTGGTAACAATGACAGAAGACGTGATGGCTCTGACCCTTCACTCATCATTTAACCTTGCCTGAATTCACTGGAGCTATCATCCAAAGAGTTTGCAAAACCACCACGCTGAGATCGGATTCCTGGTTTCCCTGGGAACTCCGAGGCTTACATCAGCTCATATGTCAGTGATCCTGCCATTAGATGTAATTGCTTAAGGAAAGATCATAAAATGAGCAAATGTCGAGACAGTTAAAGTGTACACAGGTTCAGTGGTTCAAAGCAGAGATGTCCCACAGCCAATCATTCATTCTTTCACAATAAAATATGCATTCAGCACTTAGTGTGTGCCAGGCACTGTCCGCAGTGCTGAGGAAGTAGTGCAGGCTTACATGAGTTAGTTTGTTCATGCACAAACAGATCTGACCTCCTAGTAGACAGAAAATAGTGAGTGAACACACAAATAAGTAATCCTATGGAGGAGAAAGGTAGGTAGCTCCAGGAGCCAGGGTGTTAGTGGAAGGGGCTGTGACATCCCCATGAACACCCTACCTAGCATGTGTTACCCTTAGGAGTGGGGTCCCTGGAGACTGATCTAAGCATTATTGGGTCAGTGGGACCATAGGACTGTCTGCTCCCTGCCCAGGGAGGGGATGGGGAGTTGCAGAGGAAAAAAATGACCAGATGTGTTGGGAGGGGGAAGAGACCTTGAATAAGGATATACAGGGATGGAAAAAAAAAATTCAGAGGGAAAGATGAACACAAAGAAAATATAGGTGTAGC